>WJEZ01002774.1:0-12489 GCA_009869925.1 Thalassaphorura encarpata | reverse complement strand
TGTTATTAACGAATTAAGAATGTAGCGGACAACTCTTGATAAAATAATTTGAAATTTGTAGGTTAAAGAAAAGAGTGGTGATGGAAATTCCAAGACGTGATAAATCACGTCGAACTTCAACGACCAGTGAGAAGAGTAAGGCAACTTTCAAGGATTATTATTGTGAGGAATGTGATGAACATTTTATAAGTCTTTATTCTTTGAAGAAGCATCAAAGTAACATTCATCCAGATACTGAAACTGATTCTGATGAGTTATCGAAGTCAGACTCGAAATCAAGCTCAGACTCGGAATCAAAGGATCCCACTGTGAAAATAAAATTTACCCCTGATAGAAGGAAAGATTCTCCATTTGCCGGGCGTCAAATCTTGAAAGGACACCAGAATACAGTCCAACAAAAACCTAAGAGAACTTTTGATTTTCGGTGTTTGGAATGTAATGAACATTTTGTAAGCTTATATCGCTTGAAGAAACACCAAAGTAACAATCATGCGGAGACTGACGAAATGTCAAATGCAAGCTCTGAATCACATGACAATGAATTGGAAGCTACTAAAAAACTGAAATATAAAAATCAAGATTCTCTGCCCAACAATTTGATCAACAAGAACGCAACTCCGATTCGCTGCGTAAAGTGCAACATAGAATTTGCCACTCTTCAAATCCTGAAAGGGCACCAGAGTACTGTACATCGAAAACCCGTTGGCTTCCCGTGTGAGGAGTGTAATCAAGAATTTCGTACACTCTACTTCCTCAGAAAGCATACAAACAATGTTCATAACAATACCAACTGGTCTGATGATGAACGGTCTGAACCCAAAGAAGTTTTCACAATTAAAGTACAACCACGAAGAAATTCAGTCCATAATAGCTCTGAAAAATCGAGAACACACAGGAAAGCTAAGGAGAAGCTATTTGCTTGTAACGAATGCAGAGAGGATTTTTATACTTTTGATGGCTTGATCAAGCATAAAAATTTTGCTCATGACAGTACTAATGCCACAATTGTAGACTCTGAATCAGACTGTTCCTTATACGAAGACTTCAGTAATATCCAGACGCCCAAGCCGGAGACTCAAATATCGGCGAAAACAAAGAATGTATCCGTGCTCAAGACTAATGACAGTGCTAACAAATGCAGCTACTGTTTGGCAACATTCGACAGACTCGACATCTTGGAATATCATATCAATCAGATTCATCACAAAGTAAAGTTTAGGTCTGCCGCTGACACATGGTGGACACGACCGAGCGATTTTAATCGACAGGATAAAGTCCCTGTTGAAAATTAGTAGTGCTTTTATAGTTTACTTTTTTACCGAAGCCATAAGCCAACATAGTAGTATTAATATTATTTATTATGAATTTTATTATAGTTTTATCGTGATGTGATAATGAAGACAAGTGTGACTAAATAATTTTCAATTAATATTGTAGGGAACGCATTGTGCTGACAGGATTGGGAGGGTCATTCGAAATACTCAACCTTCACTTATATTTCAAGCCTAACTTTGCAAATCGGATATATCGGTGAAGCTCCCTACATTTTGTACACAAATTCTGAAGTTTAATGTGAATGCCATGCAGAGTTATTGGATTAAAGGGTATAAACAAATAGAAATGGGCAATCGTGTATGTACACNATGTGAATGCCATGCAAAGTTATTGGATTAAAGGGTATAAACAAATAGAAATGGGCAATCGTGTATGTACACATTAGGATTAAAATAAAATATCTTACCACATTTCCTATACTTTACCATGATACTGTTTTCTATATTAAGATGGATCTGTAAAATCAGTTATTATTATAAGCTTCGTCGCATGAATGGGTTCGTTAGGTTCAGCACAATATAATATTTTTGTTCACACAGGTACCTTCTTTAATATTCACTTGAAATAAACGAGGTGGTTATTTATTATTATGGTGTGTATAAGGGATACTTTTTATTTTCCTACTAATTCATTGTTATGTCAGTTTGGATATATTTAGATGTTACAGGGTAAAGTATTGACCAAAGCCATGAATAGTCAAGTCCCAATTAGTTTGAGACGGTTGTTAGTGCAGTGTTTGCAAATATTCGCCTGTTCAGTAGCACATCTGTCACGCCTTATGGAATTTCAGGAAATGATTATTTACAAGCATATGAATTTAATTAGACTGACTTGTAGTTGAATAGTTCTAGGCGAATCGGTTCTCGGTTGGACAGATTTTGGATTTCAGGAAATTGCGAGATGGTTAGGGTAGGTTGAAACTTTTGCAATGCAATCCGAGTCCGGGAAAGAGTCGCGTTATCCTATTGTGTTGCATTATAAGGCGCAGAAAGGACAGAACTTCAAAAATTGTACTCTCTGCGGATTTATTTTGTTCGGTCAGCATTCGTTCGTGTAATGTTTCTTTCATAATTTCAAATTGAGCTTGAATAAATCATGCCGAGGAGAGGAACAAGACCCCGTGGGGGAAAGTCTTCACAGTCCTCTGAGCTTGATTCTCCCGAAGATGAGGCTGAGAGTAGTGAAGGTCAAGGTATCGAAAACTCGGAACACTCAGAAGTAAGTAATTAGTAATTCCTAATCAATAAAAGAGTCAGTAAAACTAAAAAAAGTATACACGAATTCCGATACGATTAACTAATTTGAAATTTGAATTACTTTTTGATTTAAAGAATGAAGGCGCCTCTGATGATGATGGGAGCAAAAAAGGAAAGGGACGACGTGGACGAACTAGAAAAACTCCGAAACCCAAGAAAATTCTTCCACAAGCCGGTTTCCAACTAACATGCAATAAAATGGTTCATGATGCACTCTTGTATTTCTTACTTATGCAATTCAAAAAACTACCTGTGAAGAGGTCTGAGATTGTGAAACATACGATGAATATGCAGGCAAGAGATTTTATGGAAGTGATTACAAAATTGGATCAAGTTTTCGGAGATGTAAGACAACATTACGAGCAATACGTTGATAGTTTTTACCGAGGTTTACTTATTCTTTTATTGTAGACTTTCGGAATGCGTGTTATTGGAATTGAAGAATCTGCTTCTCAAAGAGTTAAAAGTTTTTCTACGTACATCTTGATAAGCAAGTACTCTTTGAGCATGACTGAACTCGTAACTACTCGTCCGATTGAGATCCAGTGTAAACGAACGTGCCTATTCTTAATTTTAACACTCATTTTCATGCTCAATAAACCAATGGAAGAGGGTAAGATAATTTTCCATAATCTTTGGTTTATTTTTCTAAATAGGTCTGTGGTTTTTCTTAAATAGAAAGCATTTTAGTAGTAGCGGAGCGAAATAGATCTATTTAAGTTTTATTTAAAGTCAAAATTATGCAAAATGATGACACTAACACAAACAGTGAATTGAAAGTGATCAATCACATATATTTCTTACTCAAAATGTTTAAGTCTGATGCTAACCAATCCCATCCAGTCAATTTAGTTTAATTATAGCTGCTAATAAAATAACAAATAATAAAAGTCCATGCATTTAATTTCAGAGACAATTTGGACTACGCTTGAAAACCTTGGATTGAATTCATTGGTCTGTGCAAAAGCAGAGGATTTGAAACGTTTTCTCAGAACTGTAAGTTTTTTAATTTTATTTATTGATTTGTTGTGTTATACTGCAATGTTTCATTTTCTTCTATTCATCATTACGTCCTTAAACAGGAATATGTGAACCCTCTGTATCTTCAAGTAGAAGAGATTGCCGAAAACGATAGAACCCTTCGTAGATACTCTTGGGGTGCACGGGCTGATTTGGAGTTCAGTAAATACGAAGTGCTGAAATTCGCAGCAAAGGTTAGTTGAGTTGATATATTGTAGAACGAATTTATTGGCTTAATAAATCGTTCCTTCTGTGATATCGCTGTGGACCTTACTTCGTGTTTAATTAATATTTAATATTTGACATTAGCAATTCCGGGGAAAGAAGCCATCTGATTTTACCCATTCAATACCTTCGGGCAATGGAACAAGAACGTGAAATCATAGAAGCGGATGAAGCCGAAGAGGCCGATCATCAACCAACCGACGATGACGATAGTGGTGTGGCTCGTTCGATGGCTAATCGAAGTGGCAGCATCAGCCAAGAGTTTACGGAAGACAGTACTGAGGGCGAAGATGACCCGGAACAAGTTGACTTGGACATTCAGACTGATCCGGAGAACTAGCTCCTTTAACAGAAATAGATTGTTGTGATTGTATTCTCAGATATGTAGAAAATGAACTTTTTTATTCAGATCCTTTTAGGGCTAACTGTGTTAAACATCATTGACAAGTTTGATTTTACTTTTACCATTTTAGCCAGCTTTTGATTTACAATCAAAGTCTATTATTATGTAGTTCTTATTTTCAGCTCAGCTAGTTGAATTTTAACTTTACACGACGAAACACCTTAACACTTATATAGTTTCATAATTTTTATTTTCTAATAGAATGTGTACCATTGTTATTTATTTAACCTCAGTGGAAATCTCAGATGTACTAAAAGAAATGAAAGGAAATAAAACTTGAGTTAAAACATTTAAGAGTTCACCCACAGAATATAAACTTTTAGCCTGTAACTTTACACGACGAAACACCTTAACACTTATATAGTTTCATAATTTTTCTTTTCTAATAGAATGTGTACCATTGTTATTTATTTGACCTCTGTGGAAATCTCAGATGTACTAAAAGAAATAAAACTTGAGTTAAAACATTTAAGAGTTCACCCACAGAATATAAACTTTTAACCTGTAACCTTTTGAAATAAAAAATGTAACAAGAATTTGTTGGTTCGAGAGCTTTGCATAGAAAAATTTTTACTCGATGAAAGTAAATCAATAGAATTTGTTTAAGAACAAAGCAAAGGAGAAGGCGGAGAGTTTCGAGTTTCAACTTTGGGTTTGTTTTTAAAATTGTACATTTAAAATTAACATTTTAACAAGAGGCGGCAAGAATTTGGAAACCGTATCACGAGATGCTAAATTGACCCCGCTCCGTGTTCCTTTCTTCAGGAATCTTTAAGGGTGACGCTTGGAAGATATTTACAGAATTCAAGTCAAATACGAGGGTGGGGGACCGAGCCAAAATGTTCTTAAGATTCTAACACGAGCAAAAGGACTAAAATTCTGATTTTAGTTCGAGCGAGAGAAAGACTGTAAGTGTAAACCAATTCGGGTACGTTACGTTCCTGGTTATATTTTGAAAGTAAGCGATGGAATTAACTAATCTGACCATGATGTATTTTATGTTACTGTTACAGATATAAGCGAAAGAGTTGAAATGATGAATCCACCAGCCCTTTGGTACATGTGCAAATATTGCATGACTCCATTCTACAATTTATCAGATCTAAATATTCACAAACAATGGTTTCATCCGCACGCACATTCGCAAGAGCACAGCTCCACTTCATGTCCCCCAAATCAAAATCCAATCGAACAGTTTGGAAAGTCAAATACTTTGTGTGGAAATGATGACAAGAAATTTAAATCTAACATGACGTGAGTTACCTATATTTAATTTTTTTTTGTTAAAATTATATCCATTTAATATGTTTTTAATAAGATTTATCATTCTCTGAATTTTGTAGTGACAAACACGATTATTCTCAAAAACCAACTAATTTGAAGATGGATGATAAGAACAAAATGGATCTACCTCAATGTTACCACAAGCCAGATATTGGTTTAAAAAGGTGAGATTTAGAACCACAATAAGAGACTATAATCTCTACTACTACGGGACTACTACTACGGGTCTTGTAAGTACTTGTTCAGTTTCACGGCTTTTAATGTTGTTCACAGGGAGGATGGCTTCCACAGCACTAACGATCACCTCGCACACGCACACAGTAGTTCTGAATTTCCTGGGATTGGAATGCCAATGCCAATGACAAGCAAATCTGACTATCAAAACTACTCAGCCCTCAGTTTTGATTTAAGGTATGATACAAAATAAATTATCATTTAAAAAGATACGAGGTTGAATCTAAAGGTGTACTTTGCAGTATGCTAAAACCAAAATCAGATCCAATTATTGAAACCCTGCCAATAAGTGAACTGGACGCATTTTTCTCCAAGGAACAAATAAATCAAGTGGCATTCCCAAGGTGAGAAAATTTAAGTATTATTTAATCAGGGAGTTGGGATTTGGAAGTTTACAGTTTACGCAGCATTAATATTAAATATTTTTTCTCTTAGAAATCTGAGTCCTAACAGGACGAAAGCTCATGGTTCCATGGAACATCATCACAATATTTCCAATGAATCCAGTGCGGGTTCTAGTAGTAAGAAAGAGAAGAAAAAGAGACTGCCATCGCCAAAGAACTATTCACAACAGCATCATCATCAGCAATACATACCACCAATGTCCATACCAGTTCATGATATGTTACCGAAACCCTTGCTAAAAACAAAAAGAAGAAATGGTGGGAGCAACAAATCTACAAATCAGAGATCGCGGAAACCTGCTGGAAATTTTGCCTGTTGTTTCTGTGGAGAGAAATTTGACGATCCAGAAAAGTTGAGAATTCATGAATTAGATGAAGGATTACATTTTGGGGCGAGGAACAACAATAGGTCTCAGCAGCCAGACCGTCAATCAAATGAACCGCAAATGCCAGTACCGATTTATGGTTTGCCCGTTGCTGGGGATGACAACCTGTACCGATGTCGCTACTGCCCAAAACAAGTGGCGCACAGATGGTCCCTTATACGACACGAGAGAAAACACACTGGAGAAAAACGATTTCGCTGTCAATACTGTCAAAAACCGATCGATGACAAATGTGCTTTGGCTATCCACGAGCGCACTCATACTGGTTAGAATCAAATCGAATAATATTTTCTAAATTGGTTCATGTTTTTATAATGCATTATTAACATTAGGAGAGAGACCCTACAAATGCAGTCACTGTGATGCAACTTTCGCCCGTAGAAGCTCGACAAAGCGCCATGAATTAGCTCACATTGGAATAAAACCAAAAAGCTACCCACGCAGGAGACGCTGAGCCGAATTTTTCTAGGCCGACGCCGAGAGAGATTGAATGATTGTCGACAAGACTTTTAACATTGATTTTGGGATATTAAGAGGGACTGTACTCAAGTAGTAAGTACTGTACTAAAATGTCTGCATTTAGTAATGTTTTAGGGTTTTGTAAGCCAGCCAGGGTTCTGTAATTTTGTATTGATGACTGAGAGACATTAAGGCCAAGAAAACATTGAAATGCAATTTTTGTGTTCCCTTACATTACTGCCAGATAAGCTCCAGTTACTCCAGTAATTAATTAGTCCGTCGTTCGTGGTTTATGTCTGTTAGTCTTCATAAGTTATAGGGGTTTTATTTACCCAGTGTTACCATTATCAAGCCAGGACAGGAGGAACATTGAAGTGCTAAGATATTTCGAAGAAATTGTTTAAATTGAATAGAATGTGAAATTTTCCATTCGAATTTGTTACCAAGTCGTAGTACCACAGACCATCAATGCATTTATGTAATTTTGTACTATTACATAGCAAGTAGTTAGTTATAAGGCATAGACTAGTGTCCTTTGAGATTTTTACCTTGTATTGAACTTTCAACGGATGTTTTAGAATTGTTAGCCTTTGACTGTGTGCAATGACTTTGCTTCTTTCTAGTTTTTCATCCGTCCTAGTTTCCTATGCATGGAATGTTTTGTGGTTTTGAACTGCATGATAGGTTATTTATTCTCATTTGGGCGGAAGAAGTGAAACCAGAGATGAGAGTGTTGATAAACGGTGTACTAGCATTCCATGAAATTTGTTGTGCAATTGATGTTACAATTATTAAAGTCGTCTGTAAAAATTGCTTTGACCATTCGTCATTCTGGGTTTGTAGCACCTATACTCTAGAACCATTTAAGAATCAACTTAAAAACAACTCAAGAATTGAGTAAAGTTAATCTTGGGTGGGATTATGCCATTTTGAGTGAATAGGATGGGTTTTCCCAAATAAACATCGGCTAGCCTAACACACGTAGACTAGTGATTAGATAAGAACAAATAATCATAACTCGATAAGCCGGGAATTAGCGCTTAGTGGAGGTTAAAACGTGTGACAATTCCACTGGACCACAATTCTATTGACCGGCACGAACACTGTCTGATCGGTAAATATGTTTTACTTTGTAAAAATAAGTTTAACAATTCTCTACAATTGCTTTCGCATGGGGAAAGCAAATTGAATTAACTGTCGAAACTAAATATGGGAAATTGAAAGGAGCAGAATCCAATTCCATTTGGACTGAGCGTCCATTTATTGAGTTTAAGGGAGTTCCATATGCGAAGCCACCAGTGGAAAACCGTCGGTTTAAGGTAAGTGCCGTACCTTTGGTCTTGTCAAAGTTAAATATATATGCTAAATGTAATAATAATACATCTACGTAGCCTCCAGTGAAGTTTGATGAGCCCTGGAAAGGAATTCGAGATGGAAGTAAATACGGATCAATATGTCCCCAAATTAATACATACAATACGAGTTTAATTGAGGGAAATGAAGATTGCTTGTATTTAAACGTTTTTGTTCCAAAACTATTGGTAAGGTTTAAAAAAAATTGCATGATTAAAATCACATTTTGACGATTTGACAATTTTTAGGATGATGAGGCCGATAAACCATGTTGCCAGAAACTTCCGGTTCTTGTGGTCATCCATGGAGGAAGCTTTCAATACGAAAGTGGGAGTGACTATGGGCCCAAACACTGGATGGAAGAAAACATGATTGTTGTCACCTTCAATTATCGACTCAGCATTTTTGGTTTTCTGAAATTGCACAAGAATCAGATCTACGGAAATATGGGAATGAAGGACCAAGTCCTAGCATTGAAATGGGTTCAAGAGAATATAGAATCATTCAACGGAGATCCAGATCGTGTCACAATAATGGGAGTCAACTCAGGTGCTGTATCGGTGCACCTTCACATGTTGTCTCCAATGTCAAAAGGTTTGTGTTCAAATGATTTTTATAATATTAACGCAGTGTATTGCCGATTACTAATGTGTTTTCTACAGGACTCTTCCATCAAGCAATAAGTCAAAGTGGAACTGCGTTAGACCCTTGGGGAATGCCACATAAGGACAGAACCAACTTGATTTCGAAAATGCTCAGTTGTGAAAAAGACGTGGAATTGTTCGACTGTTTGCGAAACCTTACGTCAGATAAAATTATGATAATTCAGTCATCTTTCAATGTGAGTTTAACAGCTATTAATTTTAGCTGTACATAAGCAGTTCTAATTTATCTACTATATTTTTTGTAGGACTGGTTTATTGACCCATTGGTTCCATTAGGGCCAATAATTGAATCTGAAATTGAAGGCGAGAATGAAGGAACAGAGGAAAAATTTCTAACGGAATCCCCTTTGAAAATTATGACAGATGGAAAATACAATTCTGTCCCTTGGATTGTCGGTGTCAATTCAGAGGAAGGGCTGCTTCATTCAAATGGTATTCATTCCGAATATTTAATTTTCATAGTTGAAAATATGAGTCTTGACTTTATGTTGTTTACAGATATTCTTTCTCACGGTGCACTTCTAAGAGTGTTGGATTGGGAATGGGAGAAAGCTGCTCCAATTACATTAATTTACCCGGAAATGTCAAGGAATGAATCAAAGGAATTGTCTAAACTCATTCGTGAACACTATTTTGGAAATGATACGTTCGTTGAAGAGCCCAAATTAATATTTGATCGATTGACAAATATGTACTCGGATCGTTATTTCTTCAGAGGAGCACATCACTCGGCTAAACTTCATGCCGCAACAAAGTCCCCTGTTTACCTCTATTTGTTTAACTATAAGGGGAGTCAAAGTTTAACTCATTTGAGTGAGTCACCCAAGGGGACAGAGGAAACTGTTAAATCAACTAAAGGTGTCGCCCATTATGATCAAGTTCCTTACTTTTTCAACACTCCATATTTTGAAAGCATATCGGATGAGAATGAAAAGAAAGCTGCAAAGGATTTTGTAGCAATTTTTTCGAGATTTATTATCGATGGGTAAACCAATTTGACGACACATATTAGGATCTGATTAAGAATTTCAAGAATCCTAAAAAACATCTGATATTCTCATCTAGGAAACCTTCCGTCGGAAATTGGAAGCCGGTCCCAGAGAATGCAATTACTTCGAAGGAACCACTTCCTTACAATCAATTGGGTTCAAGTCCAGGAATTCTGGATGAACCTTGGACCAATCGTATAAAATTTTGGGACACTGTATTACCCCTTTCTAGTGAATCTGGGAAACAGACCATTCACACGGATTGGGAACGAAAGAAGGACGACGAAGATAAGGATCCCTAATGAAATTGACTTTAGCGACCCCGCAATCCAGGAGTGGATTAACTCCATTAAAGATGAACTCTAGTAATGCCTTTCCGTATTTCAAATAAAAGAGGTGAAGCAAAGTACAACGTCCAATATGTAGAAATTTATAATTGCGCATTTATTTTTTGAAACGAAATAGCAGCTAGAGCTAGTTACACATGCTAAAGTATGAGACCCGTTAACAAATACTGCTGCTTTGGACAAAATATTTTTCAATATATTTTTGTACAGCGTCTAACCCGTTTGTTGACAACTACTATTATAGGTTTTTAGAATTTAGACGACTCAATTTATTAATATCATTCGTAATATAAAGACACGACACTCATGAAAGGCTTCCTGGGCTCAATAATCTCTAGTAATTTCAAATTCATCAAGGAAATACAAACAGTCCAAGCTTTAACTCTTTGGACGTCATATCCAAGTAATAATTCCCTGATCCACCCTTACAATTGTAGCCCATTTCAACTGGTTCCTCATCAGTCATTTCAGCTTCTTCAACGATAGACATATAGGTTGGAACATGTGTGAGCTTCATGTTAGTTGCGAATGTCCCCATTTCAGCAGAAATGGTTTTAGTAAACAATTCGAATGCCATGTTGTGACTTCCAATTACTGAAATACTGCATCCAGGCTGTGAATGACCCCAGTTTGGGTAAAAATCAATGGTGCCCATTGGAACAAGAGTTCCATAATGATTTGTGGGTGAAGTTATTGCTTGAATTGAGTAAGGAGGGGCATAACCATCCGTATGGATCACATCAACAATCTTTGCGTCTGATGCTTCAAGTTTGGTTGAGTTCAACTGTTGAATTTCAAAATTAGGGCCTGCAGGATCCAAGCCAGTAATCCTGTCAAACGATTTATTGCTGCACTTGGACGCGAACCCGAATAAATGTGCTCCAAGACTATGTCCTACTCCCCATATGTAAAAATCTGGATTGTGCCTTTTCATCAGCCGTATATAAGTTCCGATCCAACATCCTACAGTCTCAATGTTCCTTGTTGCATGATCATAGCGATCTATTCCAATATTAGAACCTCCACCCCAACCAACTAAAATTACGGTAGCATCTTCTGCTTTCAGCAAAGCGTTCTTCATTTCTGACAACCAAGATGTCTTAATGTCATGAACAAATCCATGTGTGATGAAAATTGCCCTGGTTTTATCAAATACTTTTAATTTAATTAGTCTTGCTACGAAGGTATCTGGATCTTCATTGCATGTAATTTCCTCAAAGGTTTCACCATCCATGTCTCGTGTGAATATTCTTAGAGTTGGATTCACTTTGCTTAATTCCCAAGGATTTTTAACAGTGCTTAGGACTAAATTTTCACTAAACGTTGGGGAGATTTTTTCAGCCAGAACGATTGGGGCAAGTCGTCCAAAAGACTCAGCCAATTGCTGACATTCAGACTCATTCAGATTTTGTCTTTGTTCTTGTGGCAGGACTGCGAGACCGATTTTTGCTGCTTGACCAACAATGTGTCCAGCAACGGTTCCACCAGCTCGGACGATATCACAAAATCGTTCCATCTTTTGCCCAGGGAGACGGAGTGCTAGAATTGGAATAAAACCCAATTATTTACACCCGACCGTTCGCTTTGTAGCAAAGAACTAAACTAATGTTTGAGCTGATCTACTGGTGTGAGCAAAATAAACGCAAAAAATTAATTTGTCTGGGGAATAAATGTGTAACGACTATATTACATCAACACCACAGCATAATATTTCCTAATCCTTTAAACTAGCTGTGCAGCTACAGCTAAATTTTTTACTTCCTGGTCCTTTTTAGATAGGGATTGAGATGAGTCATTATCCAATGTGATCCTAATTTCTAAACGTTAGATGAGTGTGAACTGTGGACCCTTTTACGAATAACTACATTTTTAGAAGCACATTAGGCATTATAGCATTATTAGAGTAGGGTTCACGTTTCACGCATCACGTCAGATCCAATCCAGTCCAGGGGCAAATTGTGCTTACGACGTTATGGCATTGCATGCATGGTGTCATTGCTCGTATGATTATGACTAATGTCTCACTAAACAAAAATTAACCTCAAATAAAGTTTACATTTTTGGATTACGTGAACAAATGAATACTTTTATTCTATATTTAGAATTGTCATTCCACAATTCCTACGTTT
>WJEZ01002773.1:0-12492 GCA_009869925.1 Thalassaphorura encarpata | reverse complement strand
TTCTTTGACCAGCTGTAGATTTTTGACAACTACTAAACCCAAGGAAGTAGCGCATATTAGCACACCAATTTAACTACGAATGCTGATGAGACTCTTGGTCACAACTGCCAAATACGTACTAGCAGCCTGGTGAGCTAAATATAATAAATTGATATTTAATTGAAATACTTGAAATAACGTTAATTACATTTAAACTAAATAGTGGTTTACTGTTTGTTACCTTTGTTTGGGCGCCTCATCTCCTCCAAAGTCCAAAGAGCGCTTTTGCCACCTCTTCAGTTGTTGCCAATGCACCTACCATGAGTGGAACCGCCATCCGTGCCGTCCTTGTTACAGTCCCTAGCCTTGAGGTCGGGAAGAAAATTGCTGAAGGTGTCGTTAAAAATAAATTGGCTGCTTGTGTCAACATTATCCCACAAATCACTTCCATTTACGAGTGGGAGGGAAAAGTAACAGAAGATTCAGAGCTACTTCTCATCATTAAAACTCAAGAAAGTCGTTTTGAAGAGTTGTCATCATTTGTTCAGGCTAATCATCCTTACGACGTTCCGGAAGTCATTGCTCTTCCCATTGATCAAGGAAGTAAATCTTACTTGGATTGGGTAAAGAAACAAACAACTCCCAACTGAACTGAATTTTTTGCTTTTTTATAAAAAATGAGTAAAATGGAATCGACACGGACACTTGACCTATTTAATCAAAACTTACATTTGATGGAAGATTCTGAGAAGCTTGAATTGGCTAAGCAATGCAAACTTGATGGAGTAGAATTGTTCAAGAAAAAAGTATAAAAATGAGTAAAATGGAATCGACACGGACACTCGACCTATTTAATCAAAACTTACATTTGATGGAAGATTCTGAGAAGCTTGAATTGGCTAAGCAATGCAAACTTGATGGAGTAGAACTGTTCAAGAAAAAAGAGTTGAAAGAGGCCTTCACTAAATTCTCAACAGGAATTAAATATTTGGTTACAATTTTGGATCGAATTGATGGAACAGACGATCAAAATCCATTGCTAAAAGAGAAAACTGAGCTCCTCACCGTCCTTTATAATAATGTAGCCAGCTGTCATGTACTGAAAGGAAATTGGGAACATGCCGTGGACGTTGCAACTTCTGTTTTAGAAAATGATCCTCAAAATGTAAAAGCATTATATAGACGTGGGATGTCATATGTTCAAATTCAGGTAATTTAGTCAAGTTCCTGTAAGGTTAATTCATCTTCCGTGCCTTAAATTTGATTTTTCCGTACATTTCAGGAGTATGAGAAAGCCCGTACTGATTTGGAAAAAGCCCTTGAACTTGAGCCAGGGAATCAGGCTGTGCAGGGTCAACTGGTCTTACTCAAGGAGAAAGTTAAAAAGTTTGACAAGGAATTCGCAGTTCCAATGAAAAAGTTCTTCAATTCCAGTTAAGTTGGTTCGTATAATCTGAATAATTCTTAAGTTTTTCCTGAAAGCCTTTGCCGATTCAATCACCCAACAAAATTAATTTAGTTTACGCTTAAAAGTTGAATTCAGATGTGGGGGAAATGAATAAAAAAAATTAAAAACGCATGAATCGATTTGATTTTGAAATCTGGCATTATTTTACTATACTTTCATTTACAGATATTGTAGATTATAAAAAATGAAATTTGAAAGACTTCTCATTGAGTTATTTTCCACAAATTATTTTACATATTCTGATATTTTCGAATTAGTAGAGATTTAGACGGCTAGATTATTAAAATTTGGAATTCTAGACCGAATCATAGAGCAATTCAATATGAAACCCAGCGAAAGGCATGAAAATTCAAAATTCTCTCAAGGTGAAGTGAGCGACGGAATTCAGATTCCCGGTCAAAGCATTTTCGGTGTTTTTATCGAAAAAAGTCATTGTAAAGGCTTCCGTGGAGTAAATTTTCCCCATACTGGGATCAGTCCTTCATCAATCAGTTCATCATGGAGTCAATGGATGTCGAGGCAGACAAGTTTGTGGAATTGGTAATTTAAATTAGTTTCAAAGTTATTGTACCTTACCTTAGTTTAGTGTAAATGGAACTTGGTCTCAAACGAACGTTATGTATCAATTTAGCTAACGGAGACGGACATGGCTCATGAAGAGGAAATCCTACGAAATCCTTTTTCCGTAAAGCATTGGATCCGCTACATTGATCACATCAAAGGAGAAAAGAAAAAAGTTCGCAAAAATCCACAGCGTCTGAATTTAGTCTATGAGAGAGCACTAAAACAACTCCCTGGGTCTTACAAACTGTGGAATGCGTATTTGGTATTCAGAAAAAGTCAAGTGGTTTACAAAGGTCCGAGGGATCCAATCATTCAGGTAGGAAATTAATTAACCACATGTCTCTATATATTTATTGTTGACATTTCCCGTGTCACATTTCATTTATAGGAAGTTTACGCAACATTCGAGCGATCTTTGGTATTTATGAATAAAATGCCCAGGATTTGGATGGAATATTGCGACTTTGCTGTCAAGACTGGAAGAGTGACACAGACGAGACGAATTTTTGATCGAGCCTTGCGGTCTCTTCCAATTACCCAGCACAGGAGAATTTGGCCTGCTTACCTTAATTTTGTTACGACTAAGCATCATATTCCTGAAACTGCTATTCGAGTTTACAAGCGATATTTGAAGGTAAGATCTATTAAATTCATAATGCATGAAAATACTCTCTACTATGAACTCTGACAATGCTAAGATGTTAATATTTTGATATATTATTTCTTGCAGTTATGCCCTGAAAATGCTGAAGACTTTATAGAGTATCTTCTCTCTGTTGGACAATTGGATGAAGCAGCCGTAAGATTAGCCCAACTTGTCAATCAAGAAAATTTTATCTCTCGAAAGGTAAAGCTAATAATGGCCAATTTTTGTTGTTTTAAATTGTTTTATCAAAGCTTAAGTTTAACAAAAAATCGCAAATTGCAGGGAAAATCAAATTACATGCTGTGGGCTGAACTGTGTGCCCTGATTTCTAAAGAACCCCAAGGAAATTAAGTCTTTGGATGTGGATGGAATTATGCGTAGTGCATTCAGAAGATATACTGATCAAATTGGCTCACTTTGGACAAGTTTGGCAGATTATTACGTGCGTTCTGGACTATTTGAGAGGGTAAGTTAGATCAGTATATTTAATTTGTGAACTGTTTGGTAGAATTCATATAATTTTATATAAACATTGATTTCCTCTTTCTCAGGCTCGAGATATTTATGAGGAAGGAATTCGAAGCGTGACTACTGTTCGTGACTTTTCTCAAATATTTGACGCCTATGCACAATTTGAGGAAGTTGCATTGTCGAAGCTAATGGAGGCTGAGGACATTGATGATATTGTGATGGACATGCGATTAGCTCGTTTAGAAAATCTTATGCAACGACGTCCGATTCTTCTTCAACTCTGTACTTTTGAGGCAAAATCCACACAACGTGAATGAGTGGCTGAAAAGGGTTGAACTACTCAAAGAGACTCCGAAGGATGTAAGTTACTTTTGCATTTGCCTTGATTTTAGCAAGGTGGTAGTTGAATATGTCGTGTCAGTGCTGATCAAAATATTTTTACATTTTTTTGCAGGCAATAGCAGCATTTACGGAAGGCGTTCAAACCGTGAATCCAAAGCAAGCAGTTGGAAAACTAAATGCTCTTTGGGTTGCGTTTGCCAAATTCTATGAGGAAGCTGGACAAGTTGAAGATGCCCGAATTATTTTTGAGAAGGGCACTCTCGTTCCTTACATGAAAGTTGATGACTTGGCAAATGTTTGGTGTGAATGGGCTGAAATGGAATTACGACACAAGTATGTCATTACTTGATTAAATGCTGGGTTACTTTATAAAAATGGCTATTGGCTAATCTATTTATTTATTAAATTTTAGCAAATACAAAGAAGCTCTGTCCCTGATGTACACTGCGACGACCCCACCAACTGGTCCTAAAGCTGCGTATAACGATGAAACTGTCACAGTTCAAGCTAGACTTTACAAAAGTTTGAAGCTATGGTCATTTTACGCAGATCTGGAAGAATCTTTCGGGACATTCAAGACTTGTAAATCTGTGTATGATCGAATCATTGATTTGCGCATCGCTACCCCTCAGATCATAATGAATTATGGACTCTTTCTTGAGGAGAATAATTATTATGAAGAAGCTTTCAAAGCTTATGAGAAAGGAATATCCATTTTCAAATGGCCACATGTTTATGACTTATGGAATACTTACCTATCCAAATTCCTGGAGCGCTATGGCGGTGACAAAATTGAGAGAGCAAGGGACTTATTTGAGCAGTGTCTTGAGACTGCTCCACCTAAGTTAGCAAAGAACTTTTATTTATTATATGCAAAATTGGAAGAGAAACATGGTGGAGCTAGAAGAGCCATGAATATTTACGAAAAGGCGACGACAGGGGTTGAAAAGTCTGAGCAAGCTGGGGTAAGATTTTATTGCCGTTACTATTTTGTGTTCATTTAAACGCAGTTTTAAAATTATTATTTAATTTGTATTTTCATAGATGTTCAACATTTATATTCAAAAAGCTGCTGCTTTATACGGAGTTACCAAAACTCGTCCAATATTTGAATCCGCTATGGAGATTCTTTGTGATGCGGACGCTCGACAAATGGGAATGCGATTTGCTGAGTTGGAGACAAAATTGGGAGAGATTGACAGAGCCCGTGCTATTTTCGCACACACTTCACAGATATGTGATCCCAGGGTAATTCTCTATTTCACTGCATCCAATTTCCCATCCCACAGACAGGAAGCCTCATGGGAGTTCTGTCCAGTGTCATGTCCTGTGGTTCATAATATAAACTCTTTTCGTTTGGTTTTATTTTACCATTGCTTTACTTTGACCAGGTGTCTGGGGATTTCTGGGCAGACTGGAAGGATTTTGAAGTGCGCCATGGGAATGAGGATACGATTCGTGAAATGTTAAGAATTAAGCGCTCAGTCCAAGCCATGTACAACACTCAATTTACTGCCAATTTGATTCAGCAACAAACTCAACAAGTTGGGTCTTCTACGTCTACTTCTGAAAGTACTGGAAGTGGAACGGCAGATAATCCAATGGCAACTCTGAATTCCCTCGTTCAAGAAAGGCTTAACCCTCCAAAGAGACCTGGTGAAGTTTCATTTGTTCGCAGTGAGACACTTCTCCAACCGAGCTCAGGTTCAGTGAAAACGGAGAATCCAGATGAGATTAAATTGGATGAGGATGACGATGATGAGGAAGGGAATGGTGAGCCTATCCTACAATATATTTCACAGTAGTTTATATGCCCCATGCCATGACCAGACCACATCGCTGCTTGAGGTCATAATTATATCGATTTTTCTTTCTTTCATTGAATTATTTTTAGAAGGGACAGAGATGGAAGTAGAAGTTGAAAATGTCCATGTTCCTGATGAAGTCTTTGGTTCTCTGAAGAAAACTCAAGATGAAGAAAAAGAAAATTGAACTATTTAAGGATGTGAATTGGATTGGATACAACTACAACTTTTTTTATTAATGACATACTTGATATTATTTTAATAAATTTCATCTATCAATAACAAATCTATTCAACGCAAATGTTATCTGAATTGTTGACTAAGTATTTACTCGAAACGAAACAGAATATAATGTGCGTTTCTACATTATTCATCACTCTAGCATAGCTTAGATGATTCACTATTTTGTTTACCACAACACTGAGGTGAGGTTTCCTCGTCCAACCCACTGGCACTGGCAGTACTTGAGTCTTTAGCTTTATGCAATTCACAATGCGATGCTAGCTAAAAGACAGCTCATCAATTATCACCATGCAACGCAATGCTCTAGGAATACGAATAGTTATACTTGTGTAGTATTTTATAAATGTAAGATTAGATGCGGAGCGAATGAATGACATAATTGGTTGGTTCCTGTAAGCAAATCAAAGCATAACATACAAATACTACTTCTTGTTGGGATTTGGTCGGGAATTCCGAGTTAGCATACATTTTGCATAGTCTTCACATGAACATCAGTCAGAATCGAAACAGGATAGGAAGGAATGCTAGTCAAAACATGCCAATGTAATTGTAATTCATCATTTATTGTGAGGGTGTCATGAGCATAGCACATATAACGCAATGGAATGAAATAGCAACAAACTGGACTAGTGTGCTCATCATGCATGTAATTAACTTTTAATTAATTCAATATTCTCATGTAGTACATTATTGGATACTTGGATAAACTTCATTAGTCTGATCTGATGATGAGGAATGTCAGTTTCATAACAAATTGCCTGTGCAAGTGCAAGTGCAGTGTCCTATTGGTTTTGGTTTGAAAGTTTGCATGTTTCAGCACTATAAAAATGAAATGAAATTCTTGTTCTTCCCATTCCACCAAAGTCGCGTTCACAATTCGAGCTAGGTGTGGCGTATTCTATTCTAAGCATGAAAAGCATGTCCGATTGATTTTGATTTCACTGTATCTATTGTACTTTTCTTCAGGACAGTGCATTTTCATCTCCATCCTGCATTGTCAAGGCAAGCCAAAAGCCTATAGTCGCATCATATCATTTCATTTCCCAGCTTTCTTTCCCTGGGCAATTCTAGGGAACGTTAAGTAATGAGTCCAAGCGACCGACTTGGGATTCGATTTAGTCACCGTCACTATGCCTTGTGCCTGTGCCATGGTCATGCCCTGCATTTTGTACATTTTAGTCTCTGGCTTAGTTACAACACTAGTAGTGGGTTGAATCGCATCATGAAGAGAGAAGAAAGACTATGAGAATGAGATGAATCCAATCCGAATCCCCACCCTAACACATAAGTCATTTTCTTGTCAATCAATGCTCTACTGTCTACTTCGCACACGTACCTCATACGGGCACGGGCATTCCACATTCATGTCCACAGCTAGCTATAAGTAAAAGCTCCAGTCCGACACTTTATCAACCCAATTCACATAGAGAGCCTCAAACATGACATGAAACTGAACGAAAGGTACTGTAGTTCAAGTTCTTGGAGAAAATAACCAGAAATTTAGCTAATTGCTCTTCTAATTTAACCCAAGCAAAGGTTTAGCAGCAGGATTAGTCATGTTTCGTTTTTTCCTGTTCTATTTTTCTTAGTACCCCAGACCTGACTACTCAGACGCTGGAGATATTGGCAACGAATTCTGCCCAATTTTTGAAATCCAAAATCAATCCACCTAAAGTATGCAACCCAGCAACCCCATTTTTTAAACAGAATCTTAACCATACTGCACTGCATTCCATACCCATACAGAATTTTTATTCAGCTCTAGTTATGCTTTCCCAATGCAGTCGTCGAATGCCTGGCTATGACTACTATTGTTTGAAGGAAGTGACTTTATGCCATCGCCATGAATTCTTCTGGACTTCTAAAGTATGCAACCCAGCAACCCCATTTTTTAAACAGAATCTTAACCATTACCATACTGCATTGCATTCCATACCCATACAGAATTTTTATTCAGCTCTAGTTATGCTTTCCCAATGCAGTCGTCGAATTCCTGGCTATGACTATTGTTTGAAGGAAGTGACTTTATGCCATCGCCATGAATTCTTCTGGACTGGAGTGTTTAGCCTAAGTCTACTTTCGAGACACCCTACACCTATGTACTATCCATTCAACTATTTTGAGTGTTTAAAGGGTTAAGGGTGTCTCACTCACTCTGGATTATTTTATCCAACTAATTTCTTCCTACAAGAGTAAAAGCAAAAGGAGCAGCAAGGAGCAGCAGCGCATGGATTCCCTCAATGCATTCTGCATTCATCCCCCATTGCCTCCCATGCCATGTGTATTTCCTAAAGGGACGATCACCACCGCCCGTCTGCCTGCGTCCATCCCAAGGCAAGGCAAGGAAAACTAAATTCTACTTCTACGTCTATGGACTCGGACTAGGATGAATTTGTCCACCTTGAGCACAACATTCACCTCTGGAGACTCCAAACAACATTGTGAAGTCCAATTTTCAAAATTTTGAATAGATTTTGAAAATAAATGTACAAATGTTGATATGATTCATGTACGGCCCAATGCATAGGGCAATGCCTATGCCTATGCCAATGCTTATGGGTTAGGGGGTCCAATGCCTTGCCTTGCGTATAGCCTAGGCCTTGCCATGCCACCCGAGTCCGTCTGCCTGCATTTTCCTACCACCCCCGTGCGGACACGAGAATCAGCTCTCCAACTCTCTGCTTGTTCCTCCACACAAACTCGAATCAAATTTTGAAAAAATCTACACCCACTCCAGTCCAAAGGACTCCAACTACAACCGGTAATCACTTCCTTACTACACTTTTAATTAGTACTAAGAAAAAAGGATAGAATTGTCCAAAAACTCGTGCGGAAGCTCAAGTCAGGATGAGGACACGTACGTAGCACGGGGAAGGCAGGCCAGGCCAAAGCCAGACTGCATGGGACGGGTTAAAAACTGAAATGTCAAAGTCAAAATACGAACGACCTTTTGGTCAGGACAGACTAGGGCTGACTGATGGTCGGTTCAGGGAGCGTAGTGCTACTTTGGAAATAATTTTGGGAGGATTTCGACGATGAGTGACTGGGTCTTGGCTTGGTTGCATTAGGCCGTGGGTTAAAGGAAATACATGGGCTAGGAGCAGCATTGGGAAGTTTTTTCACCATGTTCATATTTTGGCTTGGGCTTGGGCTTGGGCTGTGTGTGCTAAAGAGGGCAGAGTCCGGAGGTGGAGTCGGGGATAAGGGACTCCAACGTTGAGATCCATTCTGATACTTTCTCATTGGGTTGGGCTTTGACGCAAGATTTTGGGCATGACACGGCAAGGCAAGCTACAATATTTTCAGTGTTGGAACTAAATGCAAGGATCCCAAGGCAAAGCAAGGCAAGAAAACATTGCATTGCTTGGGATGGGGGTTGGTCTTTGAGATTTTGTAAGACTTGGATAGCATGGCGAGAGTCCAACTTGCTTGCTACCTCCTACTCAAAACACCACCCAGGTCGCTTTTGGTGTCTTGTGCAAAATGTGGACAAGGGAATGGGAAAGGTAGGGTTAGTCCTGTCTTTTTAGGTACAGGCCCACGTTTGGTCAGGTCATGGAAGGCAAAGGCACGGACGGATGAGATGAGGTTTTAGTTTAGTTCCACTTAAGATCCAGTCCGACTCATTTCAGCTTCTCCAGAAATGAATCAAAATCAAAATTGAAAATTCGCATTGGAATTTAAGGGGAGGAGCCAAGTAAAATTCTGGGCGTCAACTTTTGGATTAAAATTTTTTTGAAAGAAAACGATGTTCGAAAATTTGGAAAATAGGTCGACTGAGACTTTTTCAGTCAAAAAATATATGGAATCCTACTACAATTTAGAAGTTTGCTTCAGATTTGCATGTGAAATGATAAAACATGATCTGGAACAAGATTAGAGTAGCGTTTAAGTTAAAAACGGGTAAGGGGTAAAATGATACTTCACACATTTTAATCACTGTATTCTTGCTCCTTCACTTCATTTTTTCCAGCAATGTAAAAAATTGGCACACTAAAATCAGCTAATGAGATTACAATATTTTTGCATTTTGCTGAAACGGCAATGATATATCATTAATGTTTCTTATAGAGCGTATTATTCTTGGTAGAAAATTAGATATACAAATTGGCTATAAACTAATCCGGAAATGAAAAAAGACGAAAGTTAAAATACAAAAATGGAAGAGATTTCTTGATTAATTGAGATACGAAAGCTTGTGGAAAAGAATGCATTTTGTTTAGTTACTTACACCACAGGTTCTGTTGTCCCAGTATGCATATCTCTAGAATGTATTGGTCCGCTTGCCTTAATTTTTTTCTGATGAAAGAATCACATTGTTTTAAAGCTGAGGTATAGAGTTTGCCATTATGCCATTCCTGGTCCCGAATATTTAGAATTTAAACAAACTATAAACAGTGGTAGTTTTCTTAGCGTGATCTGCGAATGCGATACGTACTATAGTTTATTTATTGAACTTTGCCAATTTTCTGCTCTGGAATGAAGTTGATGTTTACATTCGTCAGAGCATATCCCATTGCAATTGCAATGCATTCCAAGTTCAAGAGTCAGAGTTTTGTCATTAGTTATGTTCGACTACACTACCTCAACATTTTTCCATTTGTCAATCGTTTTTACACATTCACTCAGCATTGAATTTCTGTCAATGTCAAAGTTTCTAGATTGCCCTTTAGATAATATTATTTGGTTTACATTAACAAAAGCCATTTAAAATGCTTGACTCGAATTACACATTCAGACGATTCTACCTCAACATTCTGGAATCTGGAATGGAAGGAAAATGAGATTGAGAATTTATTGCAGAATTTATTACTCAAGGCGTAGAAACTTGGTCTAGCATTCTAGAATTCTCCAGACGAATGACGCAAACTATCGGTCTAGATTTTTGTCAAATTTCTTCATTAGTATCAGCATCCCAATGCAATATCTGTCTGACGGTTCTAGTTACTTTAGCCGAGTAACATAACAACTTCTACCCACTGACGCTTTGGTCTGAATGTCTGAAATAGCCAAAGTAGAGTTTTAGTAGGTCTTCTTTAGGACATAAAAGGTACACCATCTCTTCCTTCGTTACTGACTGAGATGAGAATGAGACATATACGTGGAGCTTGCTGGAGTGGATGAATCAGACTCAACCTGGGACATAAAGCCTTTGCTGTTGCTTGGCACGAACACGAACTTGATATGGGGCTGGAGATAGGATTCGAAGGAGAGGAAAATGGTAAGTAGAGTTTTAGTAGGTCTTCTTTAGGACATAAAAGGTACATCACACTCTTCCTTCGTTACTGACTGAGATGAGAATGAGACATATACGAGGAGCTTGCTGGAGTGGATGAATCAGACTCAACCTGGGACATAAAGCCTTTGCTGTTGCTTGGCACGAACACGAACTTGATATGGGGCTGGAGATAGGATTCGAAGGAGAGGAAAATGGGGACTCAAAATGCATGGTTTTATATTTCAGAACCTCATAGGGACATTATGAGACCAGTTGAGCATCGTCGTTTAGAAGTGGGTTGCCGTTGCCATTGCATATTGCATTGCGCTGTGGTTGCCTTTTGCCTTCTTATGTTTTTTATGAGGCTAGAATTTCTTCTGCTGCAGTTTTCGCCTAATGCCGCAGAATACATATAACCGAGTTCTCAAAATGCCCTCTTTATTTTTCGCAATCATGAAAAGTTAAGTAATTAGAGATAAATTGATTTAATTTAGTCGGTAATAGTCCTAATGCTAGCGTACCATTTTCACTAGAATGAATTGATTAGATCATGAGATTACACGTCTTCCGTATTCCTGTTTTCTGTCAATGTAATAAGAACTAGAGTAGAAAAGTTGAACAGGATATACAACGTAGAAAACAAAAAACAATATGAATTTTTACTTCTGGTCAGTTTGCCATTGCCAGTAGCATGTTTTTACTTTCACCACCGGCTCTGCGTTTTGCTTTCCCTAATTGATTGTTTTCACTCAAGTTCAATGTAATAAGAACTAGGGTAGAAAAGTTGAACAGGATATACAACGTAGAAAACAAAAAACAATATGAATTTTTACTTTTGGTCAGTTTGCCATTGCCAGTAGCATGTTTTTACTTTCACCACCGGCTCTGCGTTTTGCTTTCCCTAATTGATTGTTTTCACTCAAGTAGTTTCCTCCTGGCTGGAATTGAAACTGTAGGTGAAAATCGTTATCGCCTACGGTTTTCGATGAGTTCAGATTGGTCAGAGCAGAATAATGATTGAAGCCAAAGCTCCAGGCAATAATCAACCTTATTTCCTCTGGTAGTTCATCTAATCTAATGCAAACCTATTAGTAAATGTACACGAAAAAGGACGGAGACAGAGCAGATGGAATTGATGTTGATGTTTGGTTTGGTTCCGCTCCGCCACCCGAGATTTGCTTTTGCATTTGCGGTATCCTTCCAATTCCAAATGTGTCAGTCAAAGTTGAAGAAGGTTAAATCGATATCCATTGTAATGCTCCACTTTTATGAAATTGTTTACAATCGGAATGTTTTCTAATGAATTTTTAAATATCTAGAAAATAGAATAGATAATAGAACGACTGGAATAAAAAATAGTTTTCATACAATTTTTAAGTAGTATTAAGAATGTTAGTGCAGAAGTACTAAAGAGACATGAAATGTTCATTGGGAAAATGAAAATAGTATGTAGTTTTTTCAGCGTTATAAATTGCTTACATTTACCGTTGCTTTAAAATTTGACAGGATGCCAAGGGTCTTCGTGGCATGGCTGACGGAGGCCAAAGACTCCTCGATGTCATTGAGTGAGTACTTTTTTAAATTATATGCTATCAGTGTAGATGTCATTTAGCTTATTTTCGTTGTCTAATTATCTAGTGATCCAAACGCCCTTGAGTCTTTCCTGGGCTGCCTGACATCCGACTCCGGTGCAGCAGTTGACCATGTTGTCGACTCACTCGCCCGCTCTTTGGCCGCCGAGTATGAAGTTGATTCC
>WJEZ01002772.1:0-12494 GCA_009869925.1 Thalassaphorura encarpata | reverse complement strand
GTACAAATTAAACAAAATAAAATTATTCTCTCATAAACTGTTTATGAAACTTGAATTTCTGTCACGTCTGAATTTCTAAAAAAATTATTCTGACTAGAGATCCACATGATAATTGTGAAAATGTTCAATTTTAATGAGTAAATAATGATGGCTAAAACTTACCAGTACAGGGATTAAATTTTGCAACTGAAAACAACAGAATTATCACTTCCAAGATACAAAAATCTTTTTAATTATTGGTTTTTCCAATTTCCAACGATAATTGAATTAGCAAAGTCCTTCGTCGTTTCTGGCATACGGCCAGAAATTCTCCGACTAATTTCGAACTGGCCCGCGCCTTTCAATTATCAACCAAGCCAAGCATAGCTGTTTTTGCATGCTACAGAAAATCCTAAAAATTAATGCATTCTTCATATTAAATAGGCCTAAAACGCAAATTTCTGCAATTATCTGCAAAAATAACAAAATGAGAATAATTTTCAGCTTAATGAATTTCATAGTTGATTTAAATTGAGGTTAATTATAGGTGAACGTACGAAAAATTTTGCGCTAACATAGAAGACAAAAATAAATTGAGAAAGGCTGGCCAGGCATTAGGCACGGGATTTGAGTGATTTGCTTCCGCTGAGTTTTCAAAGTCTGCCTGGTTCAGAAATTCAAGAAGTGGTCTAAGAAGTGGTCGTGTCTTTCTTTCGAACGATTTTATTGTCCAGAAATCTACAACTGATTTACTGATTTAGGAAGAATGGCTGGAGTTCTTGCTCGTACAGCATTCAAGGTCCTTCGCCGACCAAACCTCTTTGCTGCTGCAAATGTCTCCGCTACTCGTGGATATGCTGATCGCAGTAAGTAATATATATTAGGCTCTAGACAAATTAAATTAAATTCTTTCAGGTCAAGAGGTGAGGTCAAGTCGCATCAGGTTGACGGAGTATGTTAATCAGTGCATAGCGATTCAATAATTTTTCTATGGGTGCTAGTGCTAGGTTTATGGCTTTAGACTAGTTTTTTATGCGTTTTTTTTTAGCTCAGGTCATTCTTCGTTCATTTTGATTGCTTGCTTATATGAAAATTCTTGAATCTTCAACCTGCTTTCTGTTGATAGTTAATTCTTAATTTTTTTTATTTCAGTGATGCCTGATCCAATGGAACATGCGACTGGATTGGAACGGAGAGAATTGGAAGCTTATGCCAGAGGAAACGATGTAAACAGAGTGATCTCTGACCTAGTCATAGTCTAGCCAAATTATTTATCTGCCGGCTAATTAATTTTTATTTTTATTTTAGGATCCTCTGCACATGAAGCCAGTCAAGAAAGGCCCAGGCACCAAGGCTCAACCAACAGAAATTCCATCTTTCAACGAGAAACGAATTGTTGGGTGCATTTGTCATGAAGATGCATTTCACATCAATTACATGTGGTTGTATGCTGGGGAGCCAAAGCGCTGTGAGTGTGGACATTGGTATAAATTGACCAAGGCTGCTGACCCTTGGAAGTAAAATAACTTCAATTTCAACATATAAACTTCCTTTAAAAAATCATCCTTCAAACTTCAAACGCAATCAGTCAGCCCAATGTGTTGTTAGTTTTCGTAGATTGCAAATGCAAATGCGCCAAGTTGTAAAATAAACATTAAACATCATGATAATTCAATTAGAAGAAATGTGAAATAAATTGAATTTACTCCTAAAACGTTTAATTTAATGAATGACAATTTATTCTCCGAGTGATTTAATTTATTTTACTTTGGATCCAAGATCACAACCACGACAAGACATAGAACAAAAAACATTTTTGTAGTGATGTTACGATAACAAAATTAGACGATGACGAAGGAAATGATTTGATTAAGCCCGAGCTTAGATCTTTTGACGTATAGATTAGGTTGATTTAGGCCATTCATTCTTCTCACAAGATTTTAGAATTAGAAAATCTCATATTCGTGCTAAAACGTGTGCAAAATTCAAGCAGATAATTCTGACTTATATAATTTTTTAGCATTTAATTTCATAGAATTTGCCTCAAAAAAATGTGAGGCGAGTATTACATTGGACAACCAACCATACGTAACGACGAATAATTTTTAAGTGGAATGAATAATGATTTGATTCGATTTCTTATGAACAAGTTAATTGATTAATTAAATATTACTAAGCAGAATCGACATCGACACGCACAAAATTCAACGAAACGTCCACATTTCACTTTACATGCCGAAATTAAATTAACGTAATGGTTTCCTATTTAAATTCTATTTTTCTTATTATCCATGAATTATGAATGACTAGGAGTTTCGCAAACGCAACGCAAACGCAACTTATATTGTGAATGATTATGTTATGTAAAATATATTAATTACTATATAACAAAAAGAAAGTCAGAGTCAAGACCTATAAACAGCAATGCTAGCGCTAGCTCATACTATCAACAAATTAATATTCATTAATTAATTTGGTTAATAAATTGATTAATTTAGTGCATTCGGTAATTGGAAGGAACGAAACAAAACTCAACTCAACGGACTTGAGTTATACGCTTAGCAAATCTAATATAAGGAGAAATGTGACTGCGGTGATTTTGATTTAGATTTGATGATGGAATAAATAAATTAGTTTTGACCTAATTAGCTCTTCAGTCCAAGTCTGACTACACGATTGAGAATAAATTCTTCAACTTCTGGACATTTTATACGTATAGAGTCAACTACATCGAGTAAATTCTTGGCATCCATAGCTAGAACGTGGGCTGCTGATAGCATTCCTCTGTAAAGTAAAATTATCGATAAAATTCAAAATTTTTTATAGAAAACAAAGCTATCTTACTTTTTGTACTCTACATCAAGGGTGGTCGAACTATATTTTTCAGCTAATTTCATTGCATTGACTAGTTCTTTCATATCCTTGCTCAAAACTTGATGGGCCATTTCAACCTAAATACAATAAAAATACAGTTTAAAATCAATTCTTGAAAATTTAGTCTTGTAAACTAACCTCAAGCTTGGCAGTGTCGGAGAAAACACTCACAAGATCATCCACACTTCCAAGAAGGTTTCGAAGCTCAAGCCCTACTTTTCGAACAAGGTCAAGGTACTCTAATGTACCAGATTGTTGGACGCCATGAGTTAATTCAGTGATGGCCCTAACCACACAGATCGTGCATTCATAAACTCGATCATTACTTCGCTCCAAATCAGCTGTCGGTGTTGGTTCCATTTTCTACGCGTAGAAAAAGTCAGGTAAAAATTATGTCAGTCTCAAAATTAGGTACGATTTTCAGTACCTTCACAACAATGTGTTTATCATCCCTGCCATGAGTATTTCCGTCTCCAATTTGAGTAAAACTAGGTGAACCATTAGGAATTTCGCCACAATCACTGTCAGATTTGTCTGACATACTTGTCGTGATAGAAAGTCGCTTTCTCTGTGTAACACAGGGCACAAAATTAAATAATTATTTGCCCAGAGTGATAATTTCAAATGCATTTGATACTTACCAGATTATTTTCTTCCTCAGCTAACCAACGACTATCCTCTTCGCATTGTTTCTGCTGATCCCTCAGCTTCTTCCCTAATTTATGCTCCAAATCTGCCTCAGATCCATCTTTCCCAGCATTTGGATCCTAAACCAAATAAAGTCCATTAGAAACTATTCATTCTTAACGTTTAATTTCACAATCATCTCCAAAAAAAACATACAAAGCCAACTTTTAAAGTGAATTTAAGTCGGAATTTTCCCAAATCCCATAGGATTCTTACAAAATAAGCCCAGCATATTAATCAGAACTAAATATTAGCAGTTCATTCCAACAAAGCATTCACACCAGATTGCGAGCTCAAAAATATTCCGAATAAAAAAACCAAAACCAACAATTATAAAATTAGTGTAAAAAGATATTGGAATTGTGAGCACCGATAATGGTACAGTGGAAATAATAATTACAGTAATTATCACAGTTATAAAACACCCGAACATGTTAATTCCTTCGGGTTGCATGCAAATACAAATGTAATTGATGTTACAAAAATTTAGGAAGTGCAAAGTGCAACGATTAATATGAGAACGAAAAAACAAGACAAAGGATCAAAATGCTTTGACACCTTGTCCAGAGTTCCATAGTTAGACGTAGGTTTAGAACCTCCAGGGGTACTGGAGGACATATTGAAAACATCTGAGCTGGAGCTCGTGCTCATTGTCCCTAGACTAGAGAGTGTGCTCATGTTAGCCGCCATTGAGCTTTGACTTTGACTTTCGGGGTCATAGCCCCCGCCTAGCCCTAATTTTGCTGCAGCAAAGTTGGTTTTAACTTTTCTTCTCGGTGAGCCCAAAGAACCACTTGCAAATTCTACCGCTAGAGTATTGAAGGCTGAGGCAGGGNTCATAGCCCCCGCCTAGCCCTAATTTTGCTGCAGCAAAGTTGGTTTTAACTTTTCTTCTCGGTGAGCCCAAAGAACCACTTGCAAATTCTACCGCTAGAGTATTGAAGGCTGAGGCAGGGGTCGTGTAGGCTGATGGATTCAGGGCTCCTCTGGCTTCTCCTTCACGGAACAATTGATTCAGGATTTCTGGATTCTGGGCAACAATGTAAGTCGTCGCAGTAGGGGCTCCTCCGAGGGGTAGAGTATCTCCAGGAATTTGACCTCTCGGTGGTTTTGGGGGTGGAAGTTCATCTGAGGCTGAAGATGCTGTTAAGAATTTAAAGCAATATTATGGACTCCGTCCGATTTTTCAATATGTTTTATAAATCCTTACCCCAAGACATAGCCTGAATTCTCCTTTGTTCCCTACGATTTACCCGTTTTTGCATTTCCTTCTCTTCCATTAAAATTTCACTAAAAATACAGACAAAATTATTAATTTCATGAGAACAAATCTTAAGACCTTGGCTAGAATTGTATGCTAAACTTACAACAAAGCTTCTTTCAACTGCTGGAAACCTGGACGTTTGGATGGATCATATGCCCAACACTGTGACATGAGAGCATAGAGTCTAGGTTGGACACTCTGGAGGAAGAGCCAAACGTTCACCCTTCTCAATTTTCCCTATCACATCATTATTCTGAACCCCAGCAAAGGGTTTGACGCCAAACATGAGGATTTCCCAAATACAAACTCCAAACATCTATATCAAATTAATATATATTAATCCAATGCCAAAATGTTCAAGAAGTAAAAAATAATGCGACTTACCCAAACATCACTTGCATTACTAAATCGACGGAAATTGATGGATTCAGGTGCCATCCATTTAATTGGTAATTTTCCTTTTGAAGCTTTATAATAACATTGGTCTTCGGATACCCATCTAATTAGTCACAATGAATACGCAAATTAAATTAGGTTTAAGTCTTAATATCTCATTAATGCGAAAAATTACCTGCTGAGGCCAAAATCACTCAATTTGACGCAATCATGAGATGAAACAAGAATGTTACGAGCAGCAATATCTCTATGGACAAATTTCTTAGATTCCAGGTAAGATAGAGCAGTGGATAGTTGATAAGTGTAGAGGATTAAAGTAGCTAGTTCTAAAGTGAGACGATTCCTTTGTAAATATGCTCGCATTTCTCCATATTCTGCCAATTCCATCACAATCTGTAGCCTGTGGTGAAAATAATTTAGAACAACACTTAAAAATGAATTAAAAAATTTTAACTAGAAATTAACAACAAAAGTGGATTTTAGAATCAGTCGTTACTTGTGCCTGTTAAGAAGGGGCAAGCAGAGACTTAGAGCTGCGGCATAACTAAATACGCAGAGACAACGAACAAAGACCTTCGTCTTCACCCGTTCAATTCACGTAGCAGGGGAACGAACAAAGACGTCCACTCTCAGTTCTCACACTTGCTCTTCCGCGTCAGCAACAGCAGTTTTCGAGTGACCTTATACTTTTCTGAATCAGTGACCATGTCACGTCAGCAAGCTATCACTTCATTTTTTACTACCAGTGATGGTAAGCAACCAGAGGGTAAAAATTGGCTGAAGCTGCCGGAGGAAGATTTTGACTTGGCCATTGACAATGGGAAGGATCGCATCCCATTAATTTGTTTATAACTAAATACGCAGAGACAACGAACAAAGACCTTCGTCTTCACCCGTTCAATTCACGTAGCAGGGGAACGAACAAAGACGTCCACTCTCAGTTCTCACTCACACTTGCTCTTCCGCGTCAGCAACAGCAGTTTTCGAGTGACCTTTTACTTTTCTGAATCAGTGACCATGTCACGTCAGCAAGCTATCACTTCATTTTTTACTACCAGTGATGGTTCAGGTGTGAGACAAAATCCAACAACCTCAGCGGCAGTACAAGTTGCTGCATTTACACTAGAAGAGAATGAGGCTGTTCCAATTCCCCCGAAAAGGAAAAAACGAGTAGGAGGGTTAAAGCCTTTGCCACCAGCTAAGGAAACTAAGAAAGTTTCGAGAAAGTCAACTCCACCGAATCGGGATGGATTTCATAGTGTAAGTGAAGCTTGACTTTTATTTTTAATATTTAATACGTTGTCTTTTGTGTGCATGTGTGTGTAACTAATTTTAGTAAACAAGAGTGACTTTGGCAGTTTTTGTTCAATATTTGCAGAGTCACGAGAATCCGAGATCCGGAGTCCACTTTCAACTCATGCGAATAGGATCATACAAGTGTTTACGGCCGGAAATTAAGGAAGAAATGCCACATGGGCCTAAATCAGCATGCACTTTTACAGTTACCAATCCTACGGGAAGTGCAGCCAGGATTCAAGTTTATGCACATTGTAAACAGTGCTGGCCAAATCTTCTGGAAAAGAAAAGGGTGCAAGGAAACGAATCGTCAAAACGACACAAAAATACAAACAGAAGATCTTCCACGGCTTATGTAAATAGGGAACGGGACAAAATTGTGAACATGCAGGAAAATGGACTTGTTCCAACTATTCCTTGCACCTGGGAAAGATGCAACACCCTTTTGTTCACCACGATTTGGCAAAACATAGAAAATCACAGGTGAGAGAAAACAGAACAAGATGCAGAAACTAATCTTTTACTGACTTTCTAGTCTAACCTTTTTAAAATTGCAATTCCAGAAAGACGTATGATATATTAACTGTGAGTGGATTTTTTGAAAAAGAAGAATGGAAAACGGAAACGAAGGTTGCATTCCCCGACGGTCAACTAAAACACTTGGATTTCAAACAGGCCCTGAGAAAGCATTTAACTGAAGTACAACGGAATTATTTCAACTGCTATTTTGCTTATGTTGTGCTGTTTTTCACTAATGACATCACAACTGTGGAATTGTAGCAAGCAAGTGGCAACTACCACCAGTTTAATGCAGAAATGTGGCACACTCAGCCAAATAGGTCCCAATCCACAGTCTTGGACTTTATTCGTGACACGGGGAAACGAGCGTTCCAGCTATGCGCTCTGCGGTTTGGAAGCTTGGAAGAATCTACCGACCAAGAGTCAATCTTTCAGGTAAGGATAATCACACATTTTCCCAGGAATATCATTTTGAGACTAATCTTGTGTAATTTTAACATCCCTACCTCACTCCTGATATTGTACTACAAATGCAAATCCTATGTTTACCCCCTTGAGACAAAATATAATTTGAAAGGCCTTTCACTGTACAACCTTCCTTATCCTTTCCTATTGCTGCCTTTCAAATTACAGATGATTGGGTGGACTTACAATACGACGGAAAATCTCCTACCAGGTTCTGTAAACTACAACATTATTAACCAGCAACCAGAGGGTAAAAATTGGCTGAAGCTGCCGGAGGAAGAGTTTGACTTGGCCATTGACAATGGGAAGGATCGCATCCCATTAATTTGTTTTGATAACGAATGTTCCGGAGACTCCCACGGAGTCCGTGGAAAATTTTTCGGCCAATTACATCGCAATGATGTCGAATTGATCCCATTTAAATTGGTGAAATAATTTTGCCACTACTTTCTGTTTTGTTTTTGCCCTAACTGACTTGTTCTTTAACCGTACGGATTTAGTTCAGCAATTCCTCTCGTAATTTTAACGTGTTAGTTAAGTCTTACCATTTAAATTTGAATGTGCTCTTTACCTATTGCCTAATTAGGTTTTTTTAACCTGACATGTTTTTAATGAAAAACATGACAGGATTTTAACGAGATTTCATTAAAGTAGAAATGCAGAAAACAAAATAATGTCCATTAATTTCTTACCCAGGTGAACTCGAACAAATCCCAATCAGTTTGACAATATGCGGATGATCAAATTGTTGCATGATATCTAAACAAAGGAAAACATCAAGAATTAATAACAAGCCCAGGTGGTAATATACCACAAAGAACTTACTCCTGTTTTAGTCATATAAAAATTGCAAACCTCGCAAAAACAAATTAGCACTACATTTGCACCTCAATTATCTTCCCCCATTCTTGTTTTTTCCATAATTCAATGCTAATATTTGCAACCGCAACGTCTTTATGACTCACAATGTAATTTATCTAAACGTGTCTGATTAGAGTCAACGCCAAAAGAAATGGATCGAGGAAAAAAAATGCTGTGAGTTTCCTTGCCTTTAATCTTAAAAATGATTGCCACCCACACACACGTACGGCTAAGGCTTTTGATTGACTATGCAGGTGTGCGTTCATGTAATTACTCACCCACAACAACGACTTTAACCAAGCTAAATCGTATCTCATCTCATAAATTGACTAACCCTAACCCATTGTGCCCCATAATTATTTAATATTTATATCGAACTAAATTTTTGCAAATTTATTCTTTAAACTTTGACTTACAAGCCTCATCTAAAAAACGGTCCGTCGTCGCTGTATCTGAATCAAGCCGACAAGTTTTAACAGCAACTGTGGAGTTTTTCACCATCCTTTGTTTTGAAGAAACCTTGATGAACGTCCCCAAATTGACCTTGTCCAATAATGTCACCTAATTCAACGTTAGAGCGATCCAGGTCATAAGCGTGAGCTATAAAACAATTCAAATTAAATTAATACCCATTACCACTAATACCCAATTTATTCTAAAATAAATTTCTTACTGGTAGGAATGGAATAATCTCCATCTTCATCAACAATTTCAGCATAGTCATCCACAACGGATCCATTTGTATCCACAGGGCTACTGGACCCACTTGGATTTCGACTCAAGCTTCCTTGTCGATACCTGCGTGAGCTATAATACAAATCAAATCAAATTAATACCCACTACCACTAAAACCTAATTTATTCTAAAATAAATTTTTTACTGGTAGGAATGGAATAATCTCCATCTTCATCAACAATTTCAGCATAGTCATCCACAACAGATCCATTTGTATCGACAGGGCTACTGGACCCACTTGGATTTCGACTTAAGCTCCCTTGTCGATACCTTGGAGGATGAGCATCTGGGAAAATAGTTCAATTTCAAAATTAATCAAAGGATTCCTTCAATTCTTCATTAGTTTTAAACTAACCCATTGTGTCAAATAACAAGTCATATAAACTATTGCGAAAAAACATGAAAAGGCTTTGCTACACCTTCACTTGCACAAAAAAATGGCACAAAAAGCTGACTATGATCCGTCCCATGCAATTACATAATAATAAATCAATGAAAATGCTGTCAAACTATAAAACTAGATTTATTAAAATTTTATCCTGTAATTTCCAACGGAAAACTAAATAAAATAAAATATATGTAGCTCATAATAACCACAGAATAGCTCAATTCAGAGACTAAACCACAAGACTGTGCAACCAGTCGTGCTGTATCCATCGACATTCTTTCCTAAATCCATGCAATGAGCTGACGTAGCGTAGCGTATGCCTACTTAAATACTATTAACAACAACAATAATATGAGCAAACCTTTGTAGCAAGGACAATTCCTCAAGGTAGCAGCTTGTAAAAGTTTAAAGAGAAGAGAAATGAGAAATTGAATTGACATTCATTCCGTATATTTGAAGACAAGGGAGGGCGACTCACGACCCTACCCTACCACATTCATCTTAACAATTTTTAACTCCTTTCAATTTGTACGAATCACCCTCTAATATTCTTCACTCTGCGGTGGCTAATTTATTCCCTTATAAGACCAAGTTAAATTCAATTCAGCCTCTTGACCAAGAGTGAGAAGAATTGATGCAACCATTGGCCTAGCCCACCCAGACAATGCATCTTCAGTCTCAATTTTTGATCTGTCCACCATTATTAGTCAAAAATAAATCCCTAGTTGCCAAAATATAAATATTTCCATAAACAGTATGAATTGAAACGCAAGGCAAGGCTCAATCCCACACTTGCCCTGGTCTTAATCCTTTAGCACCTTAATTGGAAAATAAATTTAATTACTCTCTTCCTTGAATAAAATTATATGGGCACAACTCACGCAAGGCTAAAGCTAATTCTCAACACTAGCAACACTTTCAAAGATCTGGGTTGAATACAAAAGTGGGTGTTTCGTTTCGGGAGCCTTTTAATTTGAATGCAAATTGAGTGCTTGTGCTTGGCTAATAGAATCATCCCAATGCAAAATACAGACTACAAATTTCTTTTGGGCTGGTCTACATAATACAACGGAACGAAGTAATTAGATTAACGACAGGTGAGTCTTATATTTCTTTGAAGATGCCGACACCCAAACGTAAACTCAGGAGTCAAAATAAAACAATGTTAATGTTTTACGTGAGTTTATTTCTAAACTACGTACTTCCTTTTACTTCTACTTCTACTTGGTCCATTTCATTTCATTGTTTCAGTTTCTTTTGCTGCAATGCAATACAATCTAGAGATAGAGATAGGTTGAAATGGATGACGCAAGACTAGAATTGTGAGATTTACGTCCATTGACCCTTGTTAATCTCTGAGGCATGTCCAGACTTTCCTACCCGAATCGGACTTTCACTCTAGTAAATAATCCGAACCGAGTTAGGTTTTTTTCTCTCTTTACTCCGAATTCTCATTAATATTTCAAGAACAACACGTGCTTTTTTTGCTTGCTCTCGTTCTTCGAACATATACACATCTTGGCGTCCCACCCTAAACCCCGGGTATTCTATACTATAGCACTGCACGTTCATCGTATCTATCCGACTGTCCACCGGAAAAATGATTTTTTCTCATCAGAAAATTCTAACCTATCCTAGTATTTTCCTCACGCACGGGAAATATCTCAAGGAATTGGACGATACACGTTTCGTTCAAGATCGGTTGCTAAAATTGAGTTTATGATATGGCTATGACATTATGGCATAAGGCATGTCTGGAATAAGATAAAACATTTCATTCTCATTTTCATCTCAATGTCACGGTCACTGCAATAGCCATGCGATGACCACTACTACTAATAAATTGGAAATATTTTCCCAAAAAGGCAACTGGCCAACCCTAGTGAATCCTTGACATGATCTGACCGAAGTATAGGAAAATGGAATGTTAACCAAAATACCCTGTAAAACTAATACTAAAATTTCAATCCTTTTTTTAGGTATTACCTTTTCGTGTCCAAAGAGATGCGTGTGAGGGTGAGAGGAGTCGGCAGTAGCCATCAATAAGATCAGCCATACTTTCTGCTTCTGTGAGGGACGGACAAGTTATAGTGAGACACTCTGATGCTCCAGAGATCCGGAGTTGAAGGACAGCTTTCTTGTGAGCTTCGCACTCTGAGACAAGGGTTTGAATTCCTTTCACGGATGAAAAATCTGCAGCTTTTGTTGCCTGTTAAAAACAGAAACAAAGAAACCAGAGGCGTTAAAATAAAATTCTAAAACCGAAAAGCCACAGGAATTCATAGTTTAGCAATTAAATTCTAAAAATACTTCGTTTGCCAGCATAAAGAAAGTTCCCGACAAAAAATTAATAAAAAATTCCTAACCAACATAAATAATCTACTTGTTCATAAATGTGAGACCCATTGCCTCCCCATAAGCAATCAGCACTAAAAACCTTAATTGAAAAGCCAGCTCATCCTCATCTACGGAATTTTTAAGCAGCCTCAGCCTTAAAAATACCTGCTTCTTCCTCACTCACAAGTCTTCTCAACAAACTTACTCATAATTATTTTCCAAACGTTAAGTGCCTTAGAAGTGGAAGTTGTAGTTGCACCGAGGGAAAAGTTATTTTGACAGGAATGACAAGTGTAACATTAGTAATTACATTAGCACACATTTATACCTACCAGAAGTTAATAACTCAGCTCACAGCCCACAGCTTCTGTTCATTACTCTCAGCCACAGCCAGCCAAAAAAACTGAGAAGGGAAGGGAAAAAAGCCTAAAAAACGCTGAGAGAAGCAATTTTTACCCTAACCACACCAAAATTGGGGGAAACAAGGAAAGAGCTGAACTGAAGATACTAGAATTCGGAGTCAGATCTGAATTTCAGTGTTGCACGCACTCCCTCAATTTATCTGAAAGTTTTTCGTGAAGATGATTAGCCTTGTAAGCCATTATCTCCTTCCAGCTCCCCCTAAATAGTGACGGGTGATTGTTTTGATGGATGATTCCAAAACCATAAGAGACAATAGATACGCCAACGACC
>WJEZ01002771.1:0-12503 GCA_009869925.1 Thalassaphorura encarpata | reverse complement strand
CCTACATCATGGCTGAGTCAAAAACATTGGGACGCTACATGATTGCTGCAAGGGATCTTCAAATAGGAGAAATTATTTTTGAAGAGTCACCTTTGGCCAGTGGACCTCAAATCGACAGTTCACTTATCTGCCCTGGTTGTTACAAAATACCCAACACAGAAGTAAGAATTCGTAATATAGTATATGTAATTATTAATTATAGAAACATTGACTTTATTAAAACAATTTTAGTGCCTCAAATGTGGTTGGCCGGTATGTAGTGAGGAATGCTCCCAGAAAATTCGTCATGAAGCAAATGAATGCAATTTACTCAGCAGCACTCTCAGTAATGCAGAATTAGATTGGGCAAAAATGTCAGACTCTCTTATGCTCTATCGATGTTTAACTCTTCCCAAGGATTCACCACAGAAGAAAGCGTTGCTAGAAATGGAATCTCATTGGGAAAAATGGAATGGGTGAGTTCCACATATACTTCTTCTAAATATTAACAGTATTAATTTTATGTCCAACAACAGTTCCCTGGCTGAAAAAGTTGACTCCCTTTTGACTACACTTCGGAAATATTTCAAAGTGACGCCTGAGGACTTCAGTACAGAGGAGATTTACTTGATTCAAGCTATTCTATTCGTTAATGCTTTTGAAGTCAGAATGCCTTCAGTCAACATACAAGCGATTTATAAACTATGCTGCCTATTGGAACACAATTGCCTTCCAAACACTCATCGTTCTATTAGCAGTATGAATCAGTTTTTTTGGATCCATTTTTGTTAAAATTTTCTTAATGAATATTTACTATACGCAGGTGAAACTCTTGTCTTAACTGTAAGAGCAGGAAGAAATATCCCAAAGGGAACTCATCTCTCTACTTCCTATTGTGACATATTTTGGCCAACTCGTCAACGCCAAGATTTTCTGCAATGGTCAAAATTTTTTCTTTGTCAATGTGAACGATGTTTAGACCCTACCGAATTTGGATCATTGTTGAGTGCCTTTATTTGTCCGATTTGTCCAACGATTGCTCCTACTATTCCAGATTTAGTCCAAGGTCAAGGAATCGTGTACACATGCACAAAATGTGGAAATCATTGGGATTTTATAAATTCAGGGCTTGAGGACACATTGAAAAGAGCTGAGAATGAACTTGAAGAATTAGAAGCCCAAGAGGAAACTCTACGAAAATCTGACGAGATTTTGGTGAATAAATTCAAATTATTGGAGAGAAAAAACTGTAAAAAATACTAATGTTCACTAATGTCCTCTACCCCTAGGCTTGGATTAAACGTTGGTCAATCTTCCCCACGAATGAAATTATTCAAGGGGAAATTGCTCCAATGCCTCAAAATTGTGACACTGACTTAAATTTCTCAGATAAACCTGAAAAATGGATTTTGCACCCGCAACATGCCATAGTTTGGGATGCCTGTCACACCCTATTTCTAGAGTATTCGTATGGAGAAGAGACGCCTAAAGAAGAGATGTTGAATAAGGTCATGTTGGGCCAACATTTGCTCCAATCGACCACAAATATCACAAAAGGTAGCGGTAGCAAATCACCCATAAACATTAAATCATTTACATCATCTTCATCTCACATCTAATCTCGCAGGGATTTCCAAGTTTCGTGGATCAGTATTGTGTGAATTGGCCATGACTAGACTTACTCTCTTCAATCACCAACTCGGTTCAGATATTGAAATGGACCAGAGTATGAAAACCAATGCAAAGGTACCGTACGGACAGGAATTGAATCGGACACATCAGAACTTTTAAACGTACTAGTACATATAAAATTTCAGGAGTCTCTACAAATGATGACGGAAGGATTGGAAAATCTCAAGTTTGAGCCCGTGGACCAACCCGAAGGTGCTTATTACAAAATCGGTGTTAAGCAGTTTACACAATTTCAAAATCTCCTTACAACAGTTTTTCCCGATTTAATTAATTAAGTGTGCTCACCTAAACTTTTCGAGTAATAGATCATATCTCCCACCTGCAGCTAGAACATCCATCACTAATCGATTTCTTCTTTTCAAATGGCAAATGATTTGAAAAGTTAGTCCAGAATAAATATTACTGCCAAATATCATGCACGGACTGCAAACGACATTACTCTGCCAAACACCAAATACAAATATTTAAAAATAGTTCCGACAATTCAGCTCATATTTGAGTTTACCTTAATTCCAAAGGCTTCAAAATGATTTTCGAGTACTTCTAGCTCGTGAAGAGCTTCTTTGAGAAGAGAAGCAGCTTCACCTTTCCTTTTCAAAATTCCTCTTAAAAATATCGAAAGTTTGTTGACAGGACCCTCAATTTCCATCAGAGCAAAGAGATGAGAAATAAATTGCTCTGGTAAGCATAAACTCACCAAATGAGTTTGAACTTGAGATTTTGAATGTTTTTCAGACTGAAACCAAAATTATCAATAAATTCAAAATCTATGTTAAAAAATCCAACACATACCTTAACATCAGTGAGAATGGCTTTAATCTCAGCATGGAATTTAGCATCAATTCCAAAATGAATGAAAATAGCATCAAGAATAAAAGTATGTCCAAGTCTAATCGTACAATTCAAATCCCTAAGCCAAGGGAGTTCACTAATGATTTCAAAAACAACTGAAATAACCTCCGCATCTGTTAAAAGACTCACTGAAAAGAAATAATAAAATAAAAATCACCATTTTCACCAATATTAGACCCAGAATTATAAACTAACCTTTCGAACTTGAAATAATATCAAATGCACATTCATACAATTCCCTAGGATGAAATCCATGAACTTTTCTTTCTCGAAAAACTTTTTCAATCGCATAGCGTTTAACATTGACAAGAGAATTTGAGACAGCATATCGTGCAAATGGGATTCTTGTATCGTGAGGAATCGTGACTATGCTTCCACCATGTGTCATGACCTGAACAGTTGTCTCAATCCTTTGATATGATTTTGATTTTGGGAGCAGAAGTGGAGTGATCAACTCAAGGGCTCCATGTTTTTCAAAAATTCCACTTATTATATGTTTGACTCGTTGTCGAATGGCCAGCAGTTTCCCATCAGGTCTCACAGCCCTTGTGTCCATATCATATGTTATATCTTCTGCTGCTGAAATATTTTGTTTGAAGCAAGAGTGAATCAAATATTTGTAAGCCTTGCTTTGTGGATTGGACAATGTGTGACGAAATACTTCTTGCAATTCTCTCTCTTCCATTTCCAACGGAGGTAGAAGATCAGATTGAAGAAGCTCGAAAGAAGTTGGTCTTTGACTTGGATCATGGTTCAACAACCATTTGGCAATTTGTGTTTGTTGGGGTAATACTTTTTCTTCAAAATCAGATGGAAAGAGTATTTGTTCTTGACGAAGACCATGGATCGCACGAACTCTTTCCATGTTCGTTACTGGGGGATGATAGAACATTTCAAAGAAAATAATTCCTAAGCTATAAATGTCCACTTTCTACGAGACAAAAAAAGTAATGTTTTTACACATCTGGTAATGATAGAAAATATCCTATTTATTTTCTTACTTGATTATAAGTTGATTTTGTTCCTATTACACATAATTCTGGAGCAACATAGAGAGCAGTCCCAACTCTTCCAGTCATGGACTCATCTCCGTAGTCAACAGAATGAGCTTCGTCTAATTTGGTATTTTCTGGTCGTTCTATTAAAATTGATCCATCCCCAGCACCTCTACTGTCATTAAATTTTAAATTTGATATTAAGTCTTAAGAGAAGAATTTATATCAGTAAGAGTACCTTTGAAGAACATTAGAAGTGGCAAGACCAAAGTCTCCAATTTTAACATGGTCATTAGAATCCAAGAAAATATTGACAGGTTTAAGATCCCTATGAATCATTCCCTGTTGATGAATGTGGACCAAACCTTCAACAATCTCACGAAATAATCTCCAAGCTCGATCAAGTTCCTCATATAAGCCACCATCAATTGCAGTCCTACAAACCATATACACTTTTTATTCATTCAACGTGTAGCAAGAAATTCGAAAATCCTTTCTTTACCGTAAAGTACTTTTTTCACAAAACTCCATCTGAATGTACATGTATTTGGCTTCCCTCTGCAAAGCTGACTGAGGAGACTCAATGTTTCCCCCTTCCTTTGAATCATCATTCTTTGTTTCGATAAGTTCATTTTTAAGACTTAGACCTCTCGAAGACTGAGTGTTACTGTCACTCTCAAATATGATGTCTTCCGATTGTTCGTCTAAACATCTGAAATACAAAATGAATGTGAACAATACAAATATAAAAATATTTATATTTACTTAGGAGACTTACATGAAGGATGTCCCAAAGAGATCTTCATCTTCTGAGCATTCATCGCTTTCATCGTCTGCATCAGGAGAAACTAGACCCGAAACACTCCAATCTGTATCCTGACCATCTGCTGGTGGAGCAAGTGCTTCAATATTATCTTCAAATCCCAACTATAATGAAAAAATACTAAATGACGTGGAACCATCAGAGATAACTTAAATTTAACTTACACTGTTTGGTTGGACGATTGGATCTTCTTTAAATCGAACAACTGGAGCAGACTTTTTAGGACTTGTTTGTCCAGTCGTTGTGGGATTTGTTGTCTCAGTTGAAGTCGTCGTTTCTCCAGGATCTTCAACCACAGTCTCAATCCAAGAATTGAAATAACGGACGACATTTTCATGATTTAGCCTAGATAAAAGTTTGACCTCTCTTGTTATCTTTTTATTCAATAACTTGTTCCTAGGATTCAGTCTAATCCTTTTCAAAGCATATATTCCACCGTCCAATTTGTTTCGAACCTAAGGAATAAAAAAGAAATCTTAACATTTCCACCCAGATTCAAAATTAGATTTAACTAATGGCTATACCTTTACGACATCTCCAAATCCACCTTTTCCAAGCCAAAGTAAAACTTCAAATTCACTTTGAAGTCTCGAATGTCCTTTAACTACTTGTGACATGAATCCTTGCGTTTCAATTTCATCCGAATCATCTGGAGGATTCTCAATTTTTTCTCGTTCAACCAAGTGATCAAATTTTCGTTTTTCCATTGGAAGTTTTAAAAATATATGCTCTAGCAATTGAGTCGCAGTCCACCTTGCATGCTCATCTGTTGTGATAAATCTGTAAACACAAACTGGCTTGAACTCAATTCCAAATATTGGCAATTAAAATATTTTTTATTTTTCTTACTTTCTTAAAAAGTCCTGAAGTTCAGGTGGAAGTGAAGAAGGGATTTGTGGTGGATTATCTGTTACAATGTGCCCATTCAATAAACTTAAGATTATGACTCCAGCACGATAGATATCACATTTTTTCGCCCCGCGTCCAATCGATGGAGATAACTGGTCATTCAGTTGTACATTTTCGTTGCAAGTGCGTAAAATATCATACATTTTACGCTCTAACCCATAATCACCAATTTTTACTAAGCCTATAACGCAAAAGAACAGAAAGAATTACTATGAAATGGTCAGGAAGGATATATTAAATAAAATAAATCTAACCCGTTGCATCAAAATATACACTTGTGTCTCGCATAAATCTGTGCACTACATTGTTGGAATGTAAGTACTCGAGGCCTCTCAAAATTCCTTGAGCACAGTGACGAACCAACGACAAATCTAGACTAACAATGTCTTGAAGATAAGAATGCAGATTTCCTCCCCTTACGAATTCCTGAAAAATCAAAACATGTTTGTATTTTCAAAAAATGACTAGGAAAAATTCGTGTAGAATCTTACCTCTACGACATAAAGAAACACGTGTCCAGACTCAGGAGAAGGAACAATTTTCATTCCATAATATTCTACGATATTTGAATGAACTAATTTTTGAAGAACTCGGAATTCAGTTTCAAAAGAGCTAATCTGTTTTACAATATAAAAAATCAGGATTTGGGTGAATACATAGCATAATGATATGGAAAAAGTTAAGTTACGAACATGTTTCACGATTTCATCAAGGCTCTCACGCTTATCCAGTAATTCCTTGTTGACTCTATTCTTTTTGTCAACCCGAACATTTAATTTCCATTCTGAAATAGCAACCAAACCTCCAGTTTTGCTATCCATTCCAGCATAGATGATTCTTCCAGTACTGCTTTTGCCTCCTAGTGCTTCACCTCGATGAAAAATTCTGAGTTCTTTCTGACAAGAAACCTCCAACGTGAACAGACTGGATGATTCAGACAAAGACGAGTCACTTTCTTCCGAGTCTCTTTAATAATCAATTTATAAAATCAAACCATTCATTCGCTAATATTTTTATTACTAATTCGATCTTACTTGCGGTAATTCCCAGATCGTCTACGACGATGACTTGCGCCCCGTTTCCTTGTGGTAATTATATCTGATGGACGTTCCTTGATAGGGGAATTTTGTCTTTCAGCAATTACGGCCGTTGCTGTTCCTGGTCCACCTTCTGTCAGAAGTTTTCGTTGTTCCTTGAGTAATCTCTCTTCTTCTCTTAGGGCTTCTTGTTTCTTGAGAATTTCTTCTTGGATGGCAAGTCGCTGAAATATAATAAAAATAAAATAGGAAAAATATTCCAGAACACGAATTTTTGGGCATTTTGACAAACCTCTTTCTCTTGAAAAATTTGTTTGCGTTCGGAAATTTTTTCCTCTTGCTGTTTCTTCCTCATGAGCATTTCATCGTAGAATGAACCCGTCGGAAGTTTTTGGTGTGTGTACAAAAAAGTCTAAAAAATTATAAAAAAGGATGACGAGACAGATAATTTAAAAAGTGGTTCTTTACACTTTACCTCAGTATGTCTTATTAATTCCAATATCATAACTTCTCCAATACTCTCTTTCGCTAGATTTTTTAGTTCGTATTTCAGGTCGGCCACTTCCTGATTATTCAAACCCTTCACATCTCCAATCGTTAGCTCTGGCGGTCTAATTAGTAAGAACAAGTAATAATATACTTATCAGTATAGACACAATCAATAATAATTGATGTCTTGTTTTAAGTAAATAAAATTAGCGTACTTACACATTAGGATAATTACGTGGTAATCTAACAGTTAACTGAACTGTGGTTAGCAACTGCTGCTCCCGAGAAGGATGGCTGGATCCCCGTTGAGGTTCCAATTGAACTGAAAAAACTAATGGCTCCCACTTAAATCCTCCACCACGTCTCAGGTCTTTGACCTCATCCAAATAAATTGCCTATATCAGAAGGAAAGGTTAAATTACATTAATATATAGACGCTATCGATATTTGGTTCGAATTACAAATGTTCCGGTAGAATACCTGAATGACTTCAAATTCATTCTCTTGTCGTTCTCTAAATTCTTCCATTGTTGCACCAATTTTTCTAAATCGACACAAGCAAAAATCCGGCTATCCATTCATCTAATTCTGTACAGTTAGTTCGCTGTCTCGATTTTGCAGGGCTGGTGATGAATAATCATAAACTTTCTATTTCATTTTGAGCTACTCGTGTCTTGCTTTATTTTTATTTTGTAATTGCGTAATCAGTATAAAATTTTAGTAATCGATCAATCTGCGTATCTACAAAAAATCGAAAAAACTAAATTCACGAGTTATCTATTTCATAATTTAAAGAAAATCCCGCCTTTCTTCGGCATTTAAATTCAGGACTGGGGCATGGGAAAACTGATACTCTCAAATTTATTTCGCATGAATCATGAATTAAAGTGAAGTTTGAAGTCTGCGGCTAGGCCAAGCCAATTAATTATCTTAAATTGAACAAGTTATTTCATTTCATTTGATTGGCTTAGATCAACCGAAATTTTGATTCTTTTCAAATCGAAAACTACATTTGAATTTTCCTGAAAACTCTAAAAACCTAAACCACTGTACATATTTTGTTCTATAATCGTAATATATAAGTAATAGTCAAGACAGCTTCAAACGTTTTTTCAAATAAGTAATAATACAGCAACGTTTTTCTGCGCATAGTAGCAGTAATCAGTTAGTTATGCATTCCTTTTTGTAGCTGCAATTGTTTAATAAAATTTGAGTTGACCGGATGACCGGAAAACTTTAGTCTACTTCAGTACTAACTTCAGTCTACACGGAATAAATTCAACGACACGATGTCATGTCAGATAGTCACACTTGCCATAATCACATTTGTCGCGTTACTAATACAAGCCATAATAGATAATTGTAGTACGCTGTCATGCCCTAGATGCTCAATCACTAGGTACTAAATCCATAACGTAGTCTATACCATCACCAGTGACTAAATAAGAGGAATTATATGGTATTAATTTTCATAGCTTTAGCATTGGGCTTGCATGCAGTATGGGTGCATCATTCGTTGCCTGGTCGAAGTTTGACAGAACATTGCGACTTGCAACCCTCTTTTTGCACATTCTCCTTGAAACGTTCTGGTGTTATTTGCAAGTATATAAGAGCATAGCTCACTAAAACGATTTGCATTCACTCCCAGTCCCAAGTACACACACGCGTAGTTTTTGCCTGCCGGTTACTCTTGTCAACTCCAAATTACTTGCACCTACCCAAAAACTTCCAGTTAATTTTTATCCAGTCTAATTGTTCTGTAATTCCAACCCGTTAATACATAATGGCATTCCAACAATCTGCTACTGCTACTAAATCCGGGCAAAACACTCTAAGAAGTGTGATCCGAAAAATCACACTTACCAAATTGGAGGAATTAAAAACTGAAAAAGATCTCATGACAAAACATTACGGGAAAGTGTTAGAAAAAGTAAACCATTCTACAAATAATTTTGAAAAATTGAGTCTCTTGCACTCTGCATTGAAAGAAACACCTGTAGCTCATTGTGATGAGGATAAAAAGTTAGAAACGACTTTATGGAATTTGGACGTTCTACTGAAAACGATTGAGGAAGATCCATCCGTAAGTCCTGAATATTTGCAACATATGATTCAAGAATTGAATGATACGATCGTCCTTGCACTCAAGAAATGTGAATATTCATTTCTCTACGGTTCCGTTCTGAGTGATTGGTTTGAGAGTGAAGAAATAAAAAATAAAAATAAGACTGGAGATGGCAAAGATTCTGGGGATGCAAATGGCAATGAATTTGAAGTCATTGACGTTGAAATGGATGTTGATGATGGAGAAGAGTCAGACAAATCAAAAACAATTCATGAAATGAGACAAAGGTTTTTTGTAAAGGAGCAGCAGAACTCTGGATTCAACAAAGAAAAATTTACTCAGTTTCTTACAAAGGTTTTTAGTTTTGAAGATAATATTGAGCACTTGAAATCTTGGGATTACGTCAAGAATTCTATTTTCAATTTTGGCAATAGACTCATCGATCGACGAATAATCGAACCGGCAGAAATAATTGCAAGTATTAAAGGACTCCTTGGAGAAAATTTATTTACTGGAGAAAAAAGACAAGCATTGAGGGATTTGCAAGAAAATTCTGTGGCGATATCAGAATTATCAACTCTACTTACATCTCAATTGAGAAATTTAAAAAGATGGGACTGGCCGGAAGATGTAGTCTTGGATATTCGTCGTGAAATTTCTGGAAGATTTCGTGCATTCATGGATGAAGATTTGATTACAGGGATTTTCCTTCAATTCATTGGTGCAGCTTGGGCTTCACATTTAAGAGCCAATTTTATCAACTTGTACTATGCCAATGTTAAACTCAAGGACTGTGGAAATCAGCGTCGAAAGACAATTGCTAATCTTCGAAAGCGAATTCACAAAGATATATTTTTAGCAGATTTACCAAGTTCAGTCCAAAATCAAAGACAAAATCTTCCATACAACCCAGACGCAGAAGATTGCACAAATGCTCGAAATAATTTAAAAAGTGTTATCCAAGCCAAACATCATCTCCTTCATTTCCTCTCAGCTGAAATCCAATTGAATTCAATCCTTCGGCCAGAGTCAAATTTTTTGGCATTGCAAACAGACTTTGAATGGTTTGGACCTTCTTTGAATCATGAAGCTATTTTGACACTTTTGGAGTTCATTCATGTTCCAAAACCATGGCTGGAATTTTTCAGACGATTTCTCCAAGCGCCGTTAAAATTCCCTGGTGAAGATGAAGTCAATCGTAGATCACGTGGCGTTCCAATCTCGCATTGTCTTTCCATGGTATTTGGCGAATCTTTATTATTCTTGATGGACTTTCACGTAAATCGAACAGCTGATATTGATTTGCATCGTATGTATGATGATATTCTACTTTGGCATCACGATGAAGAAAAAATGACCAAGGCTTGGCAAGCCATGCAAGAATTTGCAAATATCACGGGATTGAAATTCAATGAGGAGAAAAGCGCATCTGTGAAAATTTTCAAAGGTCAACAATTGAAGGAAACTCCAAAATGTATTGACACTTCTCAGAGTTTACCAGCCGGAAGTAATTTTCCTCAAGCACATATTACCTGGGGATTTTTGAAGTTAGACTCAGATGGAATATTTCGAATTGACTTGCCCAAATTAGAGCCTAAAATGAAAGAAATGGAGAAAATGTTGGCAGAAGCATCTTGTGTCATGGATTGGGTAAATGTTTACAACAAATACTTTGGATTTTTCATTAGGAATTGTGGAAGCAATGCTATTGTATTTGGAGAACAACACATTGATCAAATCATATCTGCTGTTGGACATATTCATAAAATAATTTTTCGTAGCACAAATGGAAATCCCAAAGCTGCGCTTATAAATCAATTCAGTATTTTGAAAGGACTTGAAATCTTGGATGCTTGGATTTATTGGCCAGCGAATCAAGGAGGATTGGGGTTGAAGAATCCATTGTTGGAATTGCTTGCAGTCAAGGAATCGGAGGACTATAAAGACTCATCCACTAATAAAGCAAAAGTCCACAATTTTGATGATTTACCCGAAATTGATAAATTAGATTGGGAAAAGGCTTGTGAAAAATTGAAGGAAGCAAAGGAACAGAAAAAAAGGAAATATTTGAATGATGAGGAGGACGAAGAAGATGAACTATCCAGAAAATCCAAGAGAGAAAAGCTTGAGGAAGGATTCACTTTTGAAGAGTATTGCGCAAATCGTGAAACTAGAAATATGAAATGGTTTGCAAAATTTCATGGTTTACTTGACAAGCCAGACCCTGGAAATCTAAAGAGAGGAAAATTAGAGACAACTCAATTCAATACAATTTTTCCATCTGGGAGTGCAACACTTTACGAGTCTTGGTTGTTTAGTTATTACGCCAAGCAGCTACGCTCTCAATTTGGAAACCTTGAATTCATTAACACAAAACTAATTCCAATGAGCATGGTTTCTGAAATGACCAATTCCAGACTCAATTTTTGAAGTCAGTTACCTAAACACTCAAGTAAATCTTTGGACGGTGTGGGTGAGTTCGGCAAAAACTAAAATAATAACAACCTAATTTTTTGATTATGTTTTCTGTATTATGTTAAATTAAAGGTGTACATTTATCTGAACTAATGTCATACACTACCTAATATAATAAATATGCCCCCCAAAAACGACTCAGAATCAAGGGTAGGCCAACCCCTTGGATCACTCCTCAAATATTACTTTCCATTAAAACAAGGAATAAATTAATAATTTTTTGAATGTTCCCACCAAAGTGAATAAAAAACTTTTCAACATTGCAAGGAATAAAGTCACAAATTCAATTAACAAAGCAAAGTGTGATAATTTCAAAAATAAATTAAAGGGGTTGATTGAGTCTAAACCAATTTAGGCAGTTCTAAAAGAATTAACGCGAACTCCATCCACAAATGAAATTTCAGTATTAAAGACGGACGGACGAAATATTACGGACTACAATGAAATATCTGATCATCTCACAAATTCTTTTCTTGCTCCCAAGCAAAATCATAAATTTAATCGTCAGCTTTTTGAGATGGACCTAATTGACTTGCAGAACTCTGAGACAAATTGTAATGAGGACAAGCAAATTAATATTTCTACGGAAGTCACAAGAGACGAATTATTGCTTGCTGCTCGGGGGTTTGAATTTAAAAGTAATTATGGAAGTGAAGTCCCAAATACTTTTCTTAGGGAAACTTTCAACGCATGCATAATCCCTCTCACGATCCTGTTCTCGAGTATATTACAAAATGGGTGTGTTGTGTTCCAAATAATTTTAAAAAAGCAACTATAACACCACTCTACAAGGGTAATTGCTCACGGGCATCATCTGCAAATTTTCGTCCGATTTCAAACTTATCTTCCCATAGTAAATTATTTGAGAGAGTAGTAAAAATAGAATGCATTCTAAAGTGGAGGGCGAAGAGTTGCTAAGTGATAATCAGCATGGCTTCCGAATAGGTAGGTCTTGTGAGACAGCACTTACGATTTTCTCACAGTTCGTCTATGACAGCCTTGATAAAGGCGAAATGGTGCTTGTAATCTTTGTAGACTTGAAAAAAGCTTTTGGCTATGTTGACCATGGCAAACTAATTTATTTCCTATTGACAGAGTTTTAGCAAGTGTTTTAGAGAAAGTTGTATATTGTAAAAGTATCAAGAAGAATAGATTTGATTTTTTTGAGCGTTCAAATTGGTTATCCA
>WJEZ01002770.1:0-12509 GCA_009869925.1 Thalassaphorura encarpata | reverse complement strand
CTAACCTAACCTAACCTAACCTAACCTAACCTAACCTAACCTAACCTAACCTAACCTAACCTAACCTAACCTAACCTAACCTAACCTAACCTAACCTAACTCTAAAATCTAAAATCTAAACCATGCCAACCCTGAATAGCTTAGTCTAGATTACCCTAACATGTTAGCTTAGGTCAGATTCCATAGAAGACTTTGTTTAGGTTATATCAGAGTCAAATGTAGACTAAGATTAGGTTAAATCAGTCTCTAAAGTAGACTTGGGTTAACTTAGACTCTAAAGTCAACTTGTGTTAAGTCAGGCTCTAAAGTAGACTTGGGTTAAGTCAGATTATAAAGTAGACGTGGCTTAGGTCAGATTCTAAAGTAGACTTGGGTTAAGTCAGGCTCTAAAGTAGACGAGGGTTAACTCAGACTCTATAGTAGACTTGCTGTTTAAGGTTAAATTAATTTATTTTTTGCTTTTGACCTAACTTTGACTTTTCCACCTTTATGCCTATCTCCATCCAAGACAAAATCAATGTCAGGACAACGGCTATGCTAATTCAAGTATGATTGGTTTCCTTACCAACTTCAAGTTCACGGTCTGATAACGCACCACCTTTCATTAGGTGAAGCGATACCCGACCTTGGCCTTGACCTTCAACTTCAATTCTTTTATTTCACTTGTACGTAAGACTGCACTATGTACACAACAAATTCCTTCTCTTTCCTCGATTGGATTTATTGTAACAAGTAGGCTCCTTACTCAAGCCAGAAATTATTTAACCGATTGGTACAATGCATTAATTCATATCATATAAAATCAAGTTGCCCACATTTAATGCAAAGTTTTAGGAATGGCAAGAGTTTCTTGATTTGTTTGTTTCTGCCGTTGATCGTTACCTCAAGTCTGCCCTCTCACTGGTGAAGCCGCAACAATTGCATAGTCATGTCCCTCTACTTCAGCTAGCTACGACGAAGCCTGGGCACTTGTCAAGAAACGCAATAGTAACAAACGTGAAATTGTGTACAACCACTTGTTGAAACTTGATGAACTCAAACCAGTATATGATTCTTTGGTTGGAATCAGAAACCTTTGACATTATGAACGAGTGTATACGATCGTTGAAAAATCTTAATGTTCCAGTGCAACATTGGGATATCATCCTTTTTTACTGGGCCCTTAAAAAATCGAACAGCGAATCTAAGCGTGAGTGGCTCTTAACCCAAGGCTGCGACTTTCCAATTCTTGTTGACGTTTTAACCTTTCTGTAGGTAAGAGCAACTGCTCTAGCCGACACAAACTCCACAAGGTCCAAATCCCGAAATCAAGAAAAGAAATCATCACACTACGTCACGTCAGGTCAAAATCCCATTCCTCGTTGCCCAAAGTGCAGTGAAATTCACTTCCTGTTCAAGTGCCCTCATTTTAAGGAACTAGCGGTAAAGGAGCGGAAGAATTTCATCAAAAGTAAGAATCTATGCTTCAATTGTCCGTCAAAGGGTCAAGGTGCGTCAACATGCAAGTCAAAGTCCTCATGCAAGTTCTCAGCAATTTTCAGCGACAAGTCCAACAGCATCAAGTTCAGCCGGTTCACTCACGTCTACACATTGCACTTCCCATTCTTCTCGTCTTGTCCTCATAGGCACAATCCTTGTTTCGGCTGAAGACTCGGCTTGACAAAAGCAAGTGTGTCGTGTGTATTTCTTGAACCTGGCTCCGAGAGCAATTTTATATCGGAAAATTGTATCTCACGTCTCAATCTGCGAAGAAAAAAAGCCATAGTGACCATTTCTGGCATTGAAGGCAAAGCAGCAGAGCCAGCATCAGGAGTTGTCGATCTGAAACTCCACTCTCGTGTCAACAATTACTCCCTCAACAATTGTGCACTCATCCTCACGAAAATCACCAAGGATTTACCTGGAGTTAAGTGCAAGGACTGGTGGCCACATTTGGAAAACTTGGAACGCTTGCCGACTGCACCTTCCATTCACCTGTTCCTGTTGACATTTTACTTAAAAGTGAGCGCGCAGCTCAAATCATGACCTATGGCATCAGTCACTCGTCTCTTGGAGCCATAGCTGCCCAGAATGAACAATTCGGCTGGATTCTATCTGAAATAGTCACCGTGGACCAACTCATCATCAAGTTGTGATTCTTCCCTGGAATCCTCCCTCATCTAGTTTTAGAGTTTAGTGGAACCGGAACCACTTTAATCCAACCTGATCACAGCGGATCGTGAATGCGAGGAGCATTTTAAATCCACATCTTTTAGGAACAAGGATGGGACCTACACTGTATTGCTCCCCTTCAAGGGAAATCCAGAAGTCATTGGTCAATCTCGTGATTAAGCGTGATCTAGAGTCTTTTCTGGGTAGAAAACAAGATATCAAAGAACCTAGAGATCAAGGAATCTTATCAGAAGACTATTTCTGATTATCTCTCGTCGTCAATCATTGGACCCTTGTGTGAACTTGCAGTTCAACCAAGCTATTACATGCCCTATCATCATGTCCTGAGACCCTCCAGTTCCACTACAAAGGTTCGAGTGGTTTTCGACGCTTCAGCCAAAACCTCAACGGGTCATTTCTTGAATGATGTCCTCCACCCCGGTCCAAAGCTTCAAGCCGCCCTCAGTCAGCTCCTTATCAGATTCAGGTTACATTTAATTTCTTTGTTAGCTGACATAGAAAAATTCTATTATTAGTACACGAGTCACGCAACAGCATCAAAGTTTTCTCAGATTCATGTCAAGAGAAAATTCAACTCAACCTTACGATGAATACCGATTCACCCGATTCACCTTTGGAATCCGACCCGGTCCCTACTTGGCCATCAAAGCTTTCCACCAGATGCCTGAAGGTGAGAAATAAACTTACTTTAACCGTAGCTACGAAGGGGAAAAAACTTTCCCTTTAGGTTCTTTTTACAATTACACCTCGCTCTATGGTAAAACTAGCAAAATAGCAAGGAAGCAAAATACTTTAGTCCCCTAGGTTCAAAAGCCAAATCCCCCTAGCAACAATAAAATTCCAAGCTTAATTCTAACCTAACCAACTCACCTGGCCTTGCTGCTGGTCTTCCGCTTGTTGCTCGGGCCTGGAGAAGTCCTTTGTTCCGTTTGTGTTAACTCATCTCGTTGTTCAGTGGTGCAGTTTGTTTTGTCCAGGTGATATCAGTCTTGTGTGTAATGGAAACTGACAAGGTAAATCCTATTTAAAATAAAATAAACCGTCGTAGACGGGTGAAATGAAACTGGCTGACGTAAAAAGTAAAGTATGAAAAAATATTAGTAATCAGTTTACTTTGGAAGTTTAGTTTCATGAACTCTCACACCAAAAAAAGAATAAAACAGAAAAAGTAATATTCATGAATGAGTAATCTAGTAGCTAAGCTATTTGACGAAACTAGAAAAATAGTCCAAAGACTGTCAATAGATCAGTATTATATTAAAACTGATATATTGTGAAGCGCAGCAACAAATTTGTCAATACCTAGAAGCATGTGCTTCCAATATATTAGCTGAATGACTGCCGTTTGAATAATATTGTAATGCTACTCGATCTATCGTGAAGCGCAAGAAGAAATTCGCCTAATTTTTAATTTGCTCTTAACTTTTTTTAAAAAAAGACTTTCGCAACGGTGGCTGACGGGAAGTAACTCTAGGTAGTTGCAATGTCGTGATTTCTATTAAAACAGATATATCATGAAGCGCAGGAACAAATTTGTCAATAGTAAGATGCAGCTGATGGTTAGATGACTTCCGTTTGAGTAGTATTGTAATGCTACTGGATCTATCGTGAAGCGCAAGGACAATTGTATGACGTTTTTTATTTTGCGAATAACTTTTGACAAACGAAAACCTTATCGAACCTCCTAGGTAGGAGATCTATCGATTGGCGTAGAGTTTTCCAAAATTGATAAAGAACTCTAGGAAGAGATGCGTTCACAAACTGAAATTAAGCAGCATTATTTAGGAGTATTGACTGTGAAACGAGATTGTTCTTTTGCTTCTCCAGAATCATGGTCGCTTTGGTTATATTTAATTTATATGCGCTTCCATTTGATTCCATTTATATAGCTGGGCGCCTGACCCCATGTACCTAGCGAGTCGCCCAGAGCACACCGAGGGAGCCAAGATCTGAAACGCTCAAGTTGTTTTTAGATTTGGTCAAGAATTGCGACCTCTAGAGCGCGTACAGACAGACAGATATAAAGAACGCATTAGCTGGTCAGCCAGCTAATAAAAGAGATTGCTGATGAATAAATGTTGATTTGTTGACATCAATTCCTGTTCCATCCCGAAGTGGAACTCTGCAGGAAAAACTTGTCGAAGATAGAACCGTCAAACCAGGAATGCAATTAGCTAAAATTAAATGTTTTAAATCCATTAATTAATTAAATCAAGTATTATTTATTAATTGAGTGAATGTTTTTGTTTTTATCCGGAGCTGCCAGCGCCGTTAATTCTCACTGAGAATTAACAAGATTTACCTTCGGGGCAATCTGACAATGCCTTCTTATTTGGGGCTCAAGGAAACCATGAAAACAATAAAGAAACCGCAACCAGACGAAGATCCAGTAGCTGAGCAAATAGCAATAGCAAAAAAACCAGAATCAGCTGTTGAAGAAGCTGCTGAAGAAGTTACTATTAAGAAATTGAAACCTGTTGTGACGGGGCTTTACGTTCCAAAGTGCCCTAACGGGTAGCTTGACAAAGGGAGCGCTGGTTCTATTTTGAATTCTCCATGCGGAGAATGCTGTAGAATTGTAATTTCTGCTTCTCAATTTATTCCCCAAAATTGAAATACTTTACAAAAAGATTGAAGAAAAATGTTGAATTTTCAAAAAACTATGCATGACGATGGTACAATGGAACCCTGCTTAATAATTCGCTCCGTGGCTTCAAGGCAAGACTCGCCGTCTCCTCCAAAGCCAAATTCTAACACAGAATGAACAGGGTAACAGTCCTGGAGACGAACTCAACTTCCGATCTTTCTGACATTGGCTTCTATACCAAACCTGAGCCAATAATAACATTAACTTTTAAACTTCCCTGTCACATAAAAATTAAGAACTTTTGCAATCCCATGGCTGAGATGTACAGAGCAATAATTTTACATGTCCTTTTCGTTCACTCTCACATGAACATTAACATTATGCTTTGTGTTTGAGTTTGTCGACATAGGCAAACGCAACACGTTTCTTCCTTCAATTTTCATCTGCTCCTGTGCAGCATGGAGCTAATAACGATAAATACCTACTGTCATTTTCATTCCCCCATCCACCAGAGAGTTTCATACACTAAATTAAATTGAAACTTCCGCTCTAACTCTATTCTAATTGTGCATGCTCAAAATTATTTTTCCACCTCTGCACTTTAAAATAATTCTACAATTTTAACTTTTAAAATTAAAATTCATCTAAAATTCCAGCTCGACAACATTCTTCCCCCTCATGAAGGAACTTCTTCCTTTTTGGACGGAAGTCTATAAGTTCCGGTGACCGTTTTGACGTCAACTACTTGTACTCTTCCATCCTTTTCTGGATAGACTTCTGTTATAATTCCTTTTGGCCATTGTCTTCAAGGCATTTCGTCATAGAATACATGTAGTTGAATTGACACCGAATCTAATCTTCTGTTTAATGAGTAACATCTACCGATACTGATTTTCGCCACATAAGGCAATTCAGCCACCCATCTCAGAATCTTGTCACACAAATCATCGGGCAACCAATCATCCCAACCAATTCCAGCTCTACAAATTTCCAAATTTCCAAATTTTTGCCCGAATTATAAAATGTGCCAAAAAGCCCAACGAATCAAAAACGCTCGTGACGAGTATTAAGACCGCTCTCTTTGTTGGCCGTGTATCTCCTTTTTCGACGTTGGCGGGAACCTTAGGGAATTTTGTGTTGAATTTAAAGGAATCTGTCTTCGGATCCCACAACAGTCCCAATGTCAAACGGGCTCAGCAGATTCCAATACTCGTATATATGTACTCTAAATTGAAACAACTGAAAAACCGAATAAAATACCCTTTAAACTAGTTTTGCTTAAACGGAACTGACCAAATCAGGGCGCCCTAAGGATATTCCACCGGAACAAAGATCAAGTCATTCTGGAAAAACTGTTTTTCGGTGTTTTTAAGTATTTCTAAAGTTAACACAGCAAGCATTGGCAACAGACCAACATACATAACAGGCATAGCAGTGCAATCCAAGAGTGGATGACGTAATCTCCCCTTCTCTTCTCTTCAGCCTCTCGTGTTCAAGTTGCTCGTCCAGCCCAGGTCATTAAGTTGACAAATTAATTTGGTAAATCAAATGCTGGAGGGCTGGCGAGCGTATTTCAAGGCAAGTTAATCAACGTAAAAAACGCCTATACCTAAAAAGAACTGTTTACTCCCCAAATAATTCTTATTTTTGACAGTATGTACCGTACACCCGTCAAGGAGAATGGCCCAGTCCAGAAAAACACAGAAAATAATGATGATTCTGACGAAGAGTTTAAAACAGATTCGGATGACGACGCAAACCCTGAAGACAGTACTGGGCGCCCAAAAGCCAAGAGGAAGAGAACGGACAATAATTCCCCACAAAAACCAGCAACCCCCTCGGAATTGGCCAAGATATCAAATTTTCTGTACAAGCTGGATACGAAGGTAGATAAGATGGACGGTCAGAATCAAACACTGATTATGCAGAGCGCAGAGGTTCTTGCGACAATCAAAGAGCAATGTCTCCAACCAATCGCTGAACTGAAAGAAAAGTGCCAGAAACAAGAAACGTTGATTCGGAAATTACAAGATGACGTTGAATTTTTGAAAAATCAGTGCAGAAGTCGTAATGTCGTGATATCCGGATTTCCAGAGCAAAGGCAGGAGAGTGAAACTTCGCTGAGGCTGGCCATCAAAGATATGCCTGCCAAACAACTTGGAATTTCACCTCCAATCATCGACACTGTGTATCGTAGGGGCGCCCAAAGCTATGGCAATCCAAGACAAGTTGTTGTTGAGTTTTTGTACAAAAGAGCCAAACTTCTGGTCTGGGAAAAACGGATGAGAGCCAAGCATCCTCTTTACATCAACGAAGATCTCTGCAAGGAAACCAGCCATAACTACGCTATGCTGAGGGCAATCAAAAAAGACAAAGAAGGACAAGAGCATAAAGTGAAAGTTTTGTGGTCCCGGAAGTCCATTGTTATTGACAGAGACACAATTGGACTGGAGAATGGGGAACTGGTCCTTCAGCTCCAGCCCCAACAACCCCACAGCAGCGCCAATTCTGACCCAAACCCAACCCCACCCATCGAACCAATGGACGACACCAACCCCACCAATACATAGGACACCGGCAACCCCCATCATACTTCACAAAACCTCAACAATTACCACGGACTTACGGATGAGGACCAGCACGTTAATCAACATGCATGTGAGATAATGTATTACAATATAAACGGATTAGGTAACAAACAAATGAATATTTTCAACGAACTTGTTAAGGAAGATGTACATATTTTCTGTCTAGCCGAGACGTTTCACACATCCGAATTAAAAAATAAACAATACTTGGATAAATTTGAAATCTGGGAACAATTTGGGAAAAAAATAACACAACAAGGCCAGTTTTAGTTGGATGTGTGAGGCGCCTCAAAGACAATTTTCATTTTATTGAGAAAAACGACATGGGCATGCTTTTCAAATTATACCTAGGGAATCACTCATTGAAAATACTTTTTTGTTATATCCCACCTACCAACACCCAGAAGTATTATACTAAACGCTTATTTGAACAGATAAGCAACTTAACGCAGGGTAGCGAGAACATTTTTATTTTAGGAGACCTTAACGCCAGGATAGGACACTTTGACCCAATTGACGACTACAGAAAATGTAAGGACAGTTATGTAAATGCAACAGGCAGAGAGGTTGCCACATACTTATCGCAATGCGGACTAAAAATTGCCACCGGTAATACTCGCAGTGACCCGAATGGGGAATTAACATTCATTCATAGGAATGGCACAGGTAAAAGCGTAGTAGATTATTGTTTTCACAATATGACTGAAGACGAAATTACCATTGACTTTAAAGTGAACAATGCAACCACTTCGGACCACTTTCCAATACAACTAACAATTTTGGGCGCCCAGCGTCCTAAAAATGAGAGAAATACAATTTTTATTCCTAATAAAATTAATGTGAATGTTAGCGACGGGGTATTCACAGATTTTACAAGTAAAATTGACGAAAGACTGCGTTTGTCCAATACAAATGACACTGAGCTCGAGAATGACAATTTATTCGATATACCCGACATCGAAGTAAAACATGAGCGAATATTGAATGTAAAACAGAGAGAGGCATAAATTAGGGTAGTGGGACCCGAGTTCGATCTGCCCCAGCCACAAAATTTCAAACTCAAACGGCCGAGAGATAGGGAGATTAGTGTCAAAATTAAAACTGTCATACCTGCAAAGCAAACAAGAAAGCAAATTAAACCCCCCACCAGTTAGGGGAAACCAGACGTGCTGGTGGAGGTCTTTTTAAAAAAGCGCGCTGCGTGCATGTCTGGCTTCCCATACTCGAGAGTATCATTTGTAGCATCTGTTCATAAACTGGTTTTTCTTTGGAAATCGGTCAACTTTCATAACTGCAAATTTCAGAACTCAATTTAATTTAATTTTTTAGAAGTTATGTAAGTTGTGCAGGTCTGCTACGCGCAAGCTTCCCAATAGACCCGGGTGGGGTCTCAGAGGACCCCGGCGAAAAGGAAAGGAAAGGTTAGAAATTAAACCAGGTGTTCAAAATGGCCACCGTTTGCGATAACACAATGCCCCAGACGCTTGTAAAATTCATTCCGGGCGTTTTCGAGCATTTCAGGGGGAATGTTTTGGCATGCTCTGGTAATCCTATCTTTTAGGTCATCGATGCTGTCAGGACGGGTTAAAAAGACGAGATGTTTAACATATCTCCAAAGGAAGAAATCAAGTGGGGTCAAGTCTGGCGATCTTGCTGGCCAAGCGATTGGACCACTTCTTCCTATCCAAGTTCCAGGAAATGTTGCGTCCAAATAATCCCGTACTGTTTTAGCATAATGGGCTGGGGCGCCATCTTGCTGAAAAAAGACATGATTTTGGCCTGCTACTGCTCGAATTGCCGGAATTGCTTGATTTCTCAACATGTCAAGATAATTTGCACCATTTATGTTGTCTTCAAAAAAGAAAGGGCCAATAATGGTATTGTTGTAAATCCCTGCCCACACATTGACTTTGGGTGAATTTTGACATTTTGTGTATGTCATAAAATTGGGATTCTTATTTGACCAGTATCTAAAATTCTGGTGGTTCATAGTTCCATTGAGAAAAAAGGTAGACTCGTCTGAAAAGCAAATTCTGGTGAGGAGTGTCGGATCGTTGTCACACAAGTCAATAAAATCCCCTGCATAGTCTAACCGTTTCTGTAGGTCAGTTGGAAGCAAGTGATGAAGAAATCTCATTTTGTAAGGATGAAATCTGTTTTTCTTCAAAATTCGAAGAACAGATCTCTGACTAATTCCTGCTTCATTACTGATTTGTCTTGACGAAACATGGGGATTAAGGGAAATAGCTGCCAAAACAGACGCCGAGTTATAATTATTGGTGGCTGATTTCGGACGACCAGTTTGCTTGATATTTTCTAAATTCCCTTTATCTTTAAATTTCTTGACGACTTTTTGAATGGTTGATGGGTAAATATCAAAGTTAGGGTGCTCGTCATGAAAATATCACACGCTTTTTGGTAACTGTTTTCTTGATAATAAAGTTCTACCATTTCGATTCTCTCAGCTATTGTGTGGCGGGGCATGGTCGAAGAACAGAAACCAAAATTCCGTCTGAGAAAAAAGTTTAAAAATTGAAAGGATAGGCCCATTTTAAGAATTGTAAGTTGGAATGAAAATTTTGATATTGGTCAATTAGTAAAAAAAAATTGATTAAAATTAAACCACAGCGCATTCCTACGAAAATCCGTCCCAAAGGGCGGGGTAAGCGCTAGTAAAAATATATTGTGGTCGCATTATTTGGTAATAAAACAAATGAATGAACAATTCAGACAAGAATTATCGCTAAATTAAGTTCAAAGTTTAAGATTCTTAGTTAAAAAGTAAAGAACTCACCAAAGAAAAGAAAGGTCAAAGATGTCAAGATGAAGATGATAATTAAGATGAAGATGATGGTTAAGATGAAGGAGACGGTCAGATGAAGATAATTGCGAAGATGTCGAAGATAAGGGTGAATTGAAGTTTAGGTGAAGATGAAATTAAATTCAAATTCAAATTCAAATCAGAAATTAAAAAGGGACAGTTTGAGTGGAAGTGACAGTTAAGGAAGTTCAAGTTTCGCGGTTCGGTTTGGCGCTTATCTCCCTATCTCCCGGCCGTTTGAGTTTAAAATTTTGTGGCTGGGGCAGAGCGAACTCGGGTCCCACTACCCTAATTTATGCCTCTCTCTGTATATGACGCTGCCAAGGAGGCCGGTTTGGCCAAAATATTGTGGAAAGGAAGTTGTAAAACGGCAAAGAAAAACATGAAAAAAGCACTCATAAAAATCAGAAGAAATACTAATATGGAAAAACCGGATGACCTAATAAACAAGTCTTCTACACTGTAAACTAATTACGAAATGCTTGTATCAAGGAAAAGTAAGGAACACAAGGAACAGCTGACTCAAAAACTCTCTAATCATAAGAGCGGCGCCGCATTTTGGAAAGCCCTAAAGCAATTAAAAAAGAACTCGTCAAATCCGACAAAATCTGGGCGTCGTACTACAAAGACAAATTTACTGGTGAGGATATAATCAATCTACCCACCGAAATGGAGAACACAAACATAGACGATGAGATACTAGAGAGGGAAATCAACGTATTAGAAATTAAAATGCAAGTGAAAAAACTAAAAAAAGGTAAAGCTCCTGGTAAAGACAAAATACCAAACGAAATATGGAAAGCTCGATCCCCATCACTTCTAACAACACTCTGCATCTTATTCAATATGTGTTATAGCACCGGGAAAGTTCCAACTTCTTGGTGTGAGGTAATAATTTCCCCGATTTATAAGAAAGGCGACAGATCTAAACCTAAAAACCACAGACCCATTTCCCTGTTACAAACAATACTAAAACTTTATACAATGATCTTGGCAAGCCGCCTTCAAGAATGAAATAAGAAGAACAAGAAGGGATCTGAATATCAGGCAGGATTTCAGAAAGAAAAAGGATGCCAAGATCATGTTTTCGCATTGAATACAATTGTTCAATCACGTCTGGCGCCAGGAAATAGGGAAAAGCGCAGCAAGAAAAGAAAACGGAATAAGAAAGAAAAGAAGCTCTACGCATGTTTCGTGGACTGCTCGGAAGCATTTGACTCAGCTCAACACGAAACACTCTGGGTGAGCATGAAAAACTATGGACTTTCCTTGAAATTCGATAAATCAGTGAAATACATATACCAGAACGCTACGGCCCAAGTGAAATGCAAAATTGGACTCTTTGACATATTCAAAATTGAAAAAGGAGTGCTTCAGGGAGAAACCCTCAGCCCACAGCTCTTTAATATTTACACCGACTCGGCGGATAGCATCTTTCAAGATCAATGTGGCGTCACAATTAACGGAAATCGGGAAATCCATATGCTGGCATACGCTGACGACCAAGTTCTGCTGTCCCCTGACAGATACAGCCTACAAGCTAAAATTTCGATTTTAGGACGCTTCCTCAACGAGAACCATCTCAGAAGAAATATCGACAAAACTAAGATTATAGTCTTTAGACATCCTTCAAGACTCGCAAAAGCTGACAAATTTACCCTCGACGGACAAATGATTGAAATTGTAAAATCATATGTCTACCTTGGAGTTACGTTCACTTCTTATGGCATGCTCTTAGAATGCGCAAATATGTTCGTAAAAAAGACCTTGGGTGCCCAAATTTGTACACTAGACATAATAAAAAGAGTAAATATTCAAAGTTTGGACTCAGTGGACAGAATCTTCGACTCAAGGGTCCAGTCAATACTAATGTATTGCGCCCCGGTGTAACACACTGAGATACACTGATCAATTAGAAAAAGTTCAACAGTCTTTCTATAAAAAATTACTACACCTCCCAAGATGTACCCCTGGGTATTTTGTTCGCCTAGAGACAGGACGGACACATTCCAAGTTAAAACTGATCGGACCATTACTTAAATACTGGACTAAATTGTTGTGTCAACCAAAGGGATCACTGCTCCGAGACTGTTATGACCAACAAGTGACTAATGCAACTGCGGTCGATAATTGGGCAGGTCAACTTAGAGATATTTTAGTTGAGATCGGTGAGGATGGTCTGTGGGATGCCCAAAACGCGGATTTGGTTAAGCGTAGCACCAACAGGGTGGTGGAAAAATATAGGGTGCATTTAGTGAACATTGACGTTAGCAGAATAATTAACTCGACATTTATTCCTCACTATATGTTTATTAAAAATAACGTAAATCGGTCGCCCTTC
>WJEZ01002769.1:0-12518 GCA_009869925.1 Thalassaphorura encarpata | reverse complement strand
AGTGCCGTGCTACACTACACCTTTGAGTTTTGTCCCATTGTTATTTTCTGTTTTTCACTTTTTTGTAGGTCAAACTCCCAAACCGAGAGCATTTAACGCGTGGTTGCATGGAGAACCCCATAATAACATTATTACATTCATAATTCATGAGTCTTATGTGCCTGTGTTAGCATTGGCATTAGAATGCAAGTCAAGTGAAAAAAAGTATTTAAAATTTTCACTCCTTTCATAATCATCATCACCATTTCCGGTTACAGTACTGTCGTTCACAATGTGTGTTTAATGTATTTCCGAAATTCCAAGTACAGGTAGTTGTAGTACATGTGCAATGCTTTCAGTTCAAAATGCAATGGATTTATCTACTACTAAATCGAGTCAATCATTAAGTTGCAGCTAAAGCTAAGTGATGTTGAGGTAGGAAGGAATAAAACTTTTTTCCAACAGAAAAAAAAGTGTAAGTGTTGGCCTAATTCTACTCAAGTGCACTCGTATTACAAATACATTGACATATCAATTTCTTCCTAAATTGGACCAAAGACATAAAAGTTCAGACCAGACCAAAATGAGCCCGGTGAAAGTGAAATGTGGACTGTATTGCAGAATTCCTCTCTTGTGCAGCATATCTTTAGTTTTTGCAATAATCGGATCTTTTCCCACAGAAGTCTCCAGCTATGGATATTATCAGCCATTCAGTAAGTAATATTCTGGTGTTTGAAATTCTGTTTGTGTGAATTTCTATTAAAACCAAATATACTATATCCTACTTATATGGGATAAGGCGTGCTTTTGAAAATTTCTATAACAGACCACTTTAAATGATTACCTGGTTCCAATAAACTGACTCATATCTCAATTTTTATATATAAAAAATGCTGAAAATATTCAATTAACTTGTATCTTGTTAGTTTATAACATTGGGACGGCTCATTTGGATTCCTCATAAGCAATTTGAAAATTGTCTTCAATATTATAATTTTTAACAGGTACTTGTCGCACTTAGAATTGTTTTTGTGGAAACTCTTTATTTCAAGAAATGTGCATAATCTGTCATTTCCGTGCGTTGTTTCAGAAAGAGGGTTTATTTACCAGGCTTTGGCGAAGCGCATGCTATAAATCAAGCTGCTGCGATTTAACTGCATTAATAAATTTCATCTTCATTTTCATTCACACATCAGAATAATACCTATGAATCTATTTTTAACATTGAGTGAGATAAAAAGGTGAAAGTGTATCCTTCCCTTATTTCCAAAGCAAAACGACAGCAACAGCGAGCGACTTATGCTAATAACGTAAAATCCCATATGACACATGGGAAATGTGCAAAATGCTCTTGCACACTAATCGTCCATTGCATTGCGCTGCATTTGCATTGCATGGTGTAAAATGTAAATAATAACATTGCATTGCAACATGTGTTAAATACAAATCGTGGGATTAGCCTAATTCTCGTAATCTACAATGTCTGGTCTTTTTACTCTCCAGCAATACCACTTCCAATGCCACCGTCTTTTTACACGGGTCATGGATACAAGCCAAGTAGTAGCCAAGGAAGCCCAAGTACCAGCAGCAGTAGCAGTAGTTCAATTTTGCCAAGTTTTTTAAACCTTCAGTCCAGACATTTCAGTCTCCCACCCATGTCCAAAGTGTCAGAAACGCTGGGAGCAATTAATACATTGGGGAGGTATATTTTAAAGAAAACAAGGAACCCACCGCCTAGACCTTGGCCAACCGATCATTATCCAAGCAGCAATGGTGGTGGTTCTTACGAAAGTGCGGAGAAAGAGGATCAACATTCATCAGCCTCTGACAATGAAAACATATCAACTCCAGTCCTTACAGTTAAGCCAGAGGAGGATGAAAGACTTGGTGAAGCACTTTATACTCTTGGAAGAAATGTATTGGGACAAGTAAGAAAAATCTACGCAAATTTTTATAAATATGAATTTAATTTTACCTTATTTTCCAGAACGTAACAGACACCCTGGTGCCCGTAGTTCAGACTGTGAATCAAATTGGAAAATTCCTCCCACCCTTAATTTACAGGGATGGAAGAATTATTCTTGGAAATCCAGCAAATTCTACAAATGATGGTGGATCCATTACAAACGTTCCTTGCACAACGCCATTGCGAGAACCTGGAAAATGTTTGGATCTCTCAGGCTGTCCTTCTCTCCTATTTGACCTTTCAAATCTAAGAAAATCCTTGTGCTTCAAACAACTTTTTGTTCCTGGAGTCTGCTGTCCAGATAACAAGGATTCGACTGGTGTGACAAAACGACCGATCATAATTCAAACGGAACCAACAACGAGACGTCCTCAAATTATTCATCACAAACCAATCGCAGATTCAGAGACCACGACAGGACTCACAATTCCAACAACGAGGAGACCCTCAATATTTGTTGACCCTGTTTTCCCCACGACATCAACCACAAAGGAATGTGGGAGAGCAGAAGTGCCCAGTTTTAGAATTGTCGGTGGAGAAAAATCCGTTCCAGGGATGTGGCCTTGGATGGCAGCAATATTTTTACATGGGCCAAAGGGTACAGAATTCTGGTGTGGTGGGAGCCTTATTTCAAAACGATACATTTTAACAGCTGCTCATTGCACCAAGGATCAAAAACAAAAATCGTAAGGATATAAAATTTTAGCTACACCCCGAATCCTATTCTTACTGATTTTTTTCTTGCTCACAGATTCAGCCCTAGGCAATTCACCGTAAGGTTAGGCGACTATGATTTGGTTCGAACGGATGACCTTTCGGCCCCAGAAATATTCCGAGTGACGGAAATTAGAGCTCATCCTGAATTCTCAGGGATGGGATTTTACAATGACATTGCTCTTCTAAAATTGGATCGAGATGTTGACTACAATCGTTTTATATCCCCCGTGTGCCTACCTACTGCCAGATCTGCTTCAAATACTTTTGTAGGAGAATATCCAACTGTTATTGGATGGGGCACAAATAAATATGGTGGAAGGGAACATAAAATCCTTCAAGAAGTTAAACTTCCTGTTTGGTCCAATGCAGATTGTGACAGAACTTATTTTCAACCCATTACGGATATATTTTTATGTGCTGGAATCCCAGCTGGGGGAAAGGATGCTTGTCAGGTGAGACTGATGATTTTTATTAAACTTTGGTCTAAAAACAGGACGGTGAGGGGTTCATAGGATTCATATAAAACAAATCCAGTAAAATTTATTGACAAAAACTTGTACGTACATTTCATGGTAATATCTTCCCTTAGCCTTATTAACTTGAATACACTCTCACAAATTAAATCACGAAAGAGTTGACGACGACTGTGACAATAAGTACTGAGTTTAGACTAATCATCCTTTGTGAATCAAATATTGACGAGTTCAAAAGAATTTGTGGATGACGTAGATGAACTTGATTCAAAATGTTTTGTGTCAAATAAAAATTCATCCTCAGAATCATCCCCGTGATCTGGCATGGCTGGTATGAACGGAGTCAGAGATTCCGGCTCAGGAGTATCACGAATTGGTGACCACTCCCGAATTGGTTCGTCCGGAATTAAATCTAGATAGTTTTAGGATCAATCAGTTACCACTTGTGATATGGTACTGTAGAAATATGGTCGTTTCGTATCTGACTATACGGAAAAAATTGTAGTTAACTTACCAGGTTCTTCTGGAACCAAGGATTCCAATGGCAAATATTTGAGTAGAGGCCCAATGCAAAATGCGAGATTAGAACAGATGAACATGAGGCAAAGTAAGCCGACCGAAGATCCCAATTTCCATAGGACGTAGAAAATCATGCAGGATGTCACTGTCCACTGCAAATTAGTCAAGAAAATCATCGTTATGGATATTGGCAAGATTATAACGATGACTATTCCACGAATAATCTTACTGCAATATGACTTTGTGAGCGAAGGGACCAATACTTTGTCCAGATATTTTTTCCAAAGGAACAAGTGATGTGTTCAATGTTGTATGAAGACAGTGTGACCCAAGATTCATGATCGGGTGGATCCACAAGCACTTCTGGTCTAATGCGATTCTTCCATAAATATTTCAAATAATACACTAATACTGCCAAAGAAAAGACACACAAGGGTCTTTGACGTGTCAGGAACCTAAAAATAGAAAAAATGCATCAAAATCCATATACACTTGCTACTATCTCAACATCCAACACTTGAAAAATGTAGACAAAGAAAGACGTAGTTATAATTGCGCCTTAAATTCTGATCTTAAATTAAATGCGCACTGACTAGCCATATCCCTACCCTCAGGTACATTCATTAGATTTGACCTTGGCAATTTGCAAATTGCAACAATGAGAAACTTACCAAAAGAAACAATTGATGCAAACGAGAGCTAGGATTGATTTGATTGGTTTTGTCCAAGTGAATAAACTGACTAGACTTCCGTCCATTTTTACGAAGAAGGTTGTTTCAAAAATTGACCACTGAATGTGACTGTGAATGTGAATGCCTCAAAAATTATGTCCACCTTGCACTTGCCTTGCCCTTTGAACTCTTTTACTCTGTGTAGATCTCTTTTTTTACATTCAAGACTTGTTTTTAAGTTAAAAGATAAATAATACTGCAGTGGTTTCAATTTGGACTCTAAAGTTCAACTGCGAATCAAATCCTTTGCCTTGTTTACACATTGAGATTTTAAGTTTCAGCTGAGCTGTGCATAGGCAAACACAACAGGCAGACTGAATTGGCGCTGAGTCATGGGCTTTGCTTTGCTTTGCCTTTTGGAGATAAAAAAAAAGTCTCACGTCTCATGATAGCAACAACCACAGCACTAGCACAGCACCCGTCTTGTCCTGATTTTTACTATGTTACCGATAAAACCGAAATCACATTGCAACCTGAATTCGGGAAATAATCCAAAAAAGCTAAAATGAATTTTATTTTGATTTTTTAGGGAGATTCTGGAGGTCCATTAATGCTAGAAATGGAAGGTGGTCGTTGGAATCAAATTGGAATCGTTAGTTTTGGTTCGTCCACGCTTACGCTTATGCTACAATGTAATTTAGGCGTTAAATTAACTAATCAATTCTGATTGATACAGGTAATCGGTGTGCTGAGCCCGGATACCCGGGAGTTTATACAAGGATCACACAATTTCTTGACTGGATTAACTCAAATGCCATTTAAATTCTGTATTCAATTAACTTATTAAAAAATATTTTCTAACAGATTGATGAGTTTTATGATTTCATTGATTTTCAGAAGGAATCTTCTAAATTTTAGGACGCAAATAATAAGAAAGAGTCAATGAATTTTCTCACATCAGCGTATTTTATTAACTCATCATTTTACTCACATCTGACACAAATAATTCATTTTCATCATAAATAGACATAAAGTCCTTAAAATTACTAGTCACTTTCACTTGAGTGGATTTTAACATCACTAGCTCACTTTCAGCAGGTACTGATCCTTTTTCATTCCATATTTTCTGAGACACTATCATTTCATACTTAAGTAAATTATTTACTCTCAAGGAACTACGACAGACCCTGGATAAAATTTTGATTTAAAAACTTGGGTCAGTGGCATGGTTGAAGTTAGTTAATCGAGAGCGATATCTGGGCATCGGTTCTCCATCTCCATCAGACATTTGAGTTGGGAGATTCGGAGGATAATCTCTGGAATACAAAAAATTATTGTGATATTCGTCCACTGTAGTTAAAATTAATTCCTCACGTTTGAAACTGTTGTGATGGAGCCCTTTGAAGTGGAGAATCATAAATCCTAGCATTTCCAAGCTCAGGCTGTGATAAACTTAAACTGACTCCGGAATTTTTCTGTCCAAGCTTATCACTGCTGCTGCCGCCCAATTTAAGAGAGGATTGACTAGTTTGCCCAAATGGGGTTCGTTCCATAATAATTTTAACAGCTCTCATGAGTAACATTTGAAGACCATATTGAAGAATGACTGCTCCGAATCCTTTGTAAAGTCCAGAAACCCCTTCCTCATCCACAATCGTACGAATACAATCCAGAACACCTGCATATGAAGTTATGACAGGAGTGACTTCAATACCACAGTCCAAACTATCGATAATAGTTCTTGTCCCTTGCAAATGTAACCTGCAAAATAAAATTAATTTTGTTATTTTAAATGTGGTTATAATTAGAGATAGATTTTAATGAAAATACCTGTGAATTATGGTTTCAAGTGGAAATAGCAGAATATCAGCGACCATATGGCCCACTAGTGAAGCTGACATCTCAGAATAGAATGAAACACTCGTGTCCTTTGAAAGTGCACCCTGGATTAAATTAAAATTACAATCATTAAAAATTGAGATTTTAACCCCTGTCAAGTCAGTCGGTGAGAAAGCAGCCGTCACTCAAACCATTTACCTGCTTTCTCTCCTTGCTTTCTCTTACTCTTTTGATAGTTGCCAGACTCACGGAGCGTATCCCAGTGTAAATCAGATAAGATAAAATCCCATGGGCAACTGTCGGAACAATGAGAGAATGAAGCGGGACGAGGCGGCCAGTACTTGGCCATGATAACACCCTCCAAATCCCCTCACGGAAAATATCAAAGAATCCAGTTTTCTCACTTGCAACGTCACTTTGAGCCGTCTCAACCAAACTCGCAGAGTAAAATGGAGTTATTATGGCCAAAGAAAGACTGAAACGATCATAACAATAAAATTACATCTGAGAAGGTAAAAATGCGAAGGCGATTTTCAAAGATGAGAAAATGAAACGATGAGAAGCTACCTCGTGAGAGAGAAGGGTTTCAACACAAAATTAAATTAGCTTACGATTTCAAAAGAATATGCTGACAAGTGGACTTTAAGCTGCTGTGTCTTGTGATTTCCCTACAAAGAAATTATATAATCAGGACAGGACCCAGTCAAAATATTGAACCAAACCAACTTACTTTGGCCAAGGAGTGGCCTTACTAATCACATCTTCTACAGCCAATGTTAGTCCACGAACCTATGTGAGAAGATTAACCTTTCATTGGAAAATTATTTTGCATGAGTGAGATGAATATCAAAATTACAAGAACTGTAGAGCCTAGTCCTTTCCATACTACACCAAGACCTTGACGCTGGCAAAGGTGAAAAACTGGACGAACCAGAGTGAATGGTGATAAATGATACCTTCTCGACTCTACGTGCACCTGGAAAAGAACAAAAAAACATCTCATTGATCACCCTCCAAATTGAATTCCACAATAGTTTAGTTGACCTGACCTGGCATTGTCGTCGTAATACGAGAAACGGATGACTTAGTAAATTATCTGCCACAACCATTAAAATTCCAACTCCCCTGTCGGCATAAGTTTTCATAAATGGATCTGGAAAGAAATTAAACAGACTAAATTCTAAGATCTGAGACATCTATTGAAATATTTAGGCTTCTTTCTATTCAACAATGGTTTTTAAAATTTTAATTGTTCTTGCTTGTCCATTTACCATCCGGAGATGCATCTTGACTTAGAGCTTCATGTGGGGAAGCAGAATTAAAAGATGAATTAAAACCTCCAGGTCTAGCCCTTGGACCAGCTCCAAAATCTTGAGCATCTTGACGATATGGGGAAGTCGGAGGGGGAAAAAGAGGATTTCCATAAATAACAGACGGTGATTCTTGAACACCATGGCGCTGGTGGTAGCGATTATCCACAAAATCCTCATAAGGGGGAAACCCATGCTGCAGGTCTCGATTGTAGTCTCGAATCCCAGCCATGTTATTACTATTGAATTTTTCTGGAGCAGCAATTACAGAGCCAGGTGATGATCCTTGAGAATAATTACTTTGAGTGGATGGATTTCTTGAAGAGGAAGACGATGGCGATGATGGCGATGGCGAGATGGAGAAAGCCAAGTCCGCCTCGAAGGTCGGATATACACCAAAAATTCTGAAATTCTTTCTTGAGCCACTCAATCACCTGACTGACCTGATTAATCTAGATTCTAGACGAGAAGACTAGAATTAGAAGTGAAGTTGAAGTTTGGACTAGGAACACCTAAAAACTCAAACACCGCGCTTGGCTATTCTCACGGGCAAAAAAGTGCATGGACGGGTTACTTGCAAAAATTATTTGTTTCCACTTTTGGCACTTTCGAAGTGTAAATGGATTGATCTGGTTTTGTCGACCTATCCGACAGTTCAAATAAATCCAACTCAATGCAATGCAAATCGCGATACGATTAGATTACGATTACAATACAAGGAAATTAATTTAAAACACAATCCCTTATATTTTATTAGCCAGTCAAAACTTTGAAACTCACAATCAAAAACGTAATTTTTATGAAACATATGTTCAAGATCAATAAATCAATACATATATTAGGTCCAAAAAATACTCTGAATTATCTTGTCAGTCGGATCTTTCATCTTGGATGATTCTCATATTTATAACAAATGGGGAGACAAAACAACGATTTGGAGTTTGGACGTAATCACAGATCGAGATCACATCACAGTTGCAGAAAATTAATACTTAATTTCATACGGTGGATATTATTTTCAGCTTGGTAGCAAGTGGATCAAGATCAACCCAAAATTGATTCAGATTACTGCGACTTGCGATTTGCGATTCCTACACTTAAATCCCAATCGATGCAAAATTCTTCCAAAACTCGTTCGACTCCCATCAAAGTTAATTCTTTGCCTTGCTTCTGCTAAAAGTACTGGAAGACTCATCGGATCACTAGAATGGTTTAAAAATTTATTATCAGACTTTAATTAAAGAAGGAAAACTAATTAACTAGTAATTTAATTCTTAAGATTTATTTACCCGTTATTCAAGCGCTCTCTCAACATTTCCCTTAGAATTTGCTCCTTCTCAGCATCAACCTTATCCAGCACACTTTTGATTTTAGGTTTTCTTCTTCCTGGAACTTCCAATTTTCCAGATTTGTATCTCCTACGAATTTTACCAATTGCACACGAACTAATGTTTAGACATCGACTAGCTCTTTCCTGTGGAGTAGGAATTCTATCCAAGACATACTCGTCATGCTTATTCCTCTTAAAAAAATCATACACGTTTAAAATTAGTTTTTGAGCTTGGACAGTAAAACTTTGACCTGGATAAGTAAATGGCAAATCCATAAGGTCAATGTTTCGAGGCTTGGGAACCACCCTGGTTTTTACACCTTTCTTCATTTTCTTTTTCTTGATTTTGGTTGGTGACGAAGACGTCGATGAGGATGACATGGATGGAAAATGAGTTTCATCCTCCGTTGTAAAAACTAAATTTTGATTAGGATCTTGTCCCTCAAAATCGATTTGAACTGCTGGGTCACTAGAATCATGAATTTCAATAAGTCTGCTGGGAATATCACCACCATAATCATGCTCATTCATAAAATTTATTTCCAGAGGTTCATCCTGGGGTTGTGATTCCAATTCTTCGGGCATAGGTTCTGGAAATTCCATGCCGTGGGTGCTATTAGCATCTGTATCCAGATTTTGTATATCCATCGTGTTCATGATCTCGGATTGAGAGACAGGGGTCAAGATGTTAATCATTTCTCCAGTTTCATCATCCAAAATGGTAGAAATTACATATCAATGCTTCCGTCCTCGTTGTCATTGGGTCTTCTGAATCATTTATACTAACATCTTGTTCCACAATTTGATATTCCTCTAGTCCAGCTTCATCCATTACGACGACCTCTTCTTCACACATGCCAAACTCATTCTTGCAAAAAGTAGTAGAAGTAGAAAATTGAGTTTCTCCAGGCAAAGGTTCAGCTTCTTCTGGAATTTCTATTTCTTGGCTTATAACGTCCATCATCTGTCCGATAAGTAAGAATGGGTAATGTGGACAAAATTTGAGTAGCATACGATGGTAAGTTAGCAAAATTATAAAAGTAGTCGAACTTGCAACTTGCAGCCACTGTCTGACTGTCTGGAGAATTTTTGAGAAATCTGAAGTTCTGGGTCCAAATGGTTCAAACTCAGCGGGAAGAATTTTTACACATTCGGTGGTTTTTGCCCCAAGTGCGAAATGCGATCTGTTATGGAATTTCTATAATTTCCTAATTTTGCGAGATAATAATTCTACAACATGTCCACAGCGAAAAATATAAAAATTTATTAGCATATCATAAACGATAAATTATCTAAACGCATAAATTATTTAGTTTCATAAAAATTACAATATTAATTTCCAGCTTCAGTACCGACTCAAGAATAGGAATTTAAAGTCTGATTTTAAAAATTCAGAATTAAGATTGTTTGCAGTGCAGTGTCACTGTCACAGACGTTATCCGAAAAGGTCGTACTAATTATCTCTGAAGACTTCGGTTTTAATGTGATGTCCAAGAACTGGGTCCTGAAGAATACTGGGTGTGGCAATTGAGAGTGGAAGATTATGAGAATAGGCCGATATTGGGATAGTGAACACTTGGTGCATTTGGTTAGATTCTGATTGTTGCTGCAGTCCCTTTTCCTGTTGGAGTTGGGATTCAGGTTTTTCGACTAATTTGGAGCTGACCGTCTTGTTAGAAGATGATGAGACTCTTGGGAAAGTCATAAATTTTTTCGTAATCGTATTTGAACTTGAAGGCAATGACAAAGGAAAGTCGTCGGACTTTTTCTGATAATTTTTAATCTTGACTGTTGAACCAGTTGAACTGTCAATCATGATGACTTGTTTATCAATTTTAGCATAACGATATCCCATTCTGTGTAAAATTCTTCGGAAACTTGTTCGACTTCCAGTGAATTGAATCTGCTCACGAGCTGTCCTTAGGATCAGAGGAATTGTTGGACAACTCCTGTAAAATTAAATCAGGAATAATGTCAGATATGTTTTCTATATATAAAATTATTCTTAATCCTTACCCACTGTTGATGAATCCGTCGATTATGTCTCGAATGATTTTTTCATCTGACTCACTGACTTTGTCCAAAACTCTTTTGAGCATTCTTCTCTTTGTCCCAGGCTGAACTAATTGCCCCTTCTTCCAACATTTCCTAATTTTTCCAATCACATTGGGACTTATATTTAGCACCTTAGCTGCCTTGTCCATGGGCGTTTTAATCTTGTCAATGTAATCGTCATCCTTGTGCGTTTTAAAAAAATGCACTACATTTAAAATCAATTTCTGAGATTGGATATTAAAACTTTGACCAGTGTAAGAAAATGGGAGAGTCATCGGGTCCTTGTCCTTAGTCGTATTCGATTTCTTTGGATATTTTTTAGGAATAGCAGGATCTTCTCCTGTTTCTTCTTGCATACGTTCGGCATAAGAAAGACTGTGCTGAACAACTTGTTCAATAATTTCGTCTACGGTTGTCCACCATGGATGTTACATTTTTGCCTGGAATGGTTAACAAAGCAGAAATTTCTTCAGTCGTTGTGGATGACACGATAGGCTCAGAATCAGATTCGCATTCTTCTGCATTGATAGTAACTGGAATTATTTGATCTTCAAAATTTTGATATTGTTCGTGACTAGATGGAATTTCTCCTGATTGTGCATCTTCTATCGAGGAGAATACTAGATACTCTGTCGTCGTTGTTCCATCACCTTCCTGAACAATTGCATTGCTAATTCCAGATAAATTTTCGTAAGCCAATTTTGTCACGACTCCATCCTCAGATATGTAGTACACTTGTTGCCCATCTGAATTTTCGACAGTTTCCGTTTCTAGATCTTTCAGCCTCGAAGAGAACTGCATGTTCTGAAAATTCGAGCTCTTCTACTTCGATTTCCTGTGAATGTCAACAAAATATTATTCAAAATCTAAACTGGGGGAAATGATGGCAAAAAACTCTGCAGTTCTTTGAAATTTTTTAGATAGCAAAATCGAATAGATTCTTGAATTCTACAAACTCATAGGTTTGACCCAGGTTCCAAAATATGGCGAAAGATGCTACCTGACTTTGTTCACCACTTTGTTCCATTGCAACATTTGAAGTATTTCGGTTTGAAATGAACCAAAAACACTTGAAGTTTAATTTAGATGTTAGAATTCGTAAGAGAAGCGCGGAGTTGTGTCAAATCCTAATGAATTTTTCTCCTTGATTCTTCCCTCTTGCCCTGTATATAAAATCCTTTCAGGATTCTTGTCTCTCATTCTTTAGCCCAACAACTTTTGTACAACGCAAAATAATACACAGGCAGTTGGGTTGATTCATCCAAGATCCAAAGTACCCCGAATAATAAGAAAATATTCCAATTCCAATTCACTCTTCCCTTTTCCGTTCTCCTTTTCATATTATTTTTATAAAATAAGCTATAATAGAGAAGTTTAGCAGGTATGATGTTAATGTTTCGAAGCAATTGGCTTCGGTTTGACCTGATTTAGACAATATGTCGTAAAATCGTGGAAAATGTCGTACCTGTGGCTGTGGCATTTGATCTGACTTTGACTTTATTATTAAAACGAAGCTAAATTTATTTATTTTAAACATGCAATGCAGAAATAATGATTCATTTCTTTTTGGACAACGGACAGAACGGATGATGGATTTTATTACAAAGTGGCTTGTATTCGTATTTTTGAAAATTTTAAGAGTTTTAAGGCAATTCAACC
>WJEZ01002768.1:0-12522 GCA_009869925.1 Thalassaphorura encarpata | reverse complement strand
AAATTATGTAGAATGTAACAAATTAATAAATTTTTCTCCAATCCAGTAGTATTGGTAAAAATTTAACGCAACAACAATTAAGTAGATTTCTAGTCTAAAATTACAATTCTCCACAACAAAAGTAACAAATAGCTTATTCAACTATTTATTGTACATATGCTTGGCATGCCAGAAATAATAATTTTTGGATTAACAAGCGATTAAAATGAATCCAAATTGTAATTGAATGATAGATATAACCAAAAGACGTCATAAAAGAGGTGATGCCATGAAATAGGCAGTAGGCACTGAGGAAAAAATTCAGGAATCACAATTTTAGGATCAGCATCAACACCAATTTCTAATTCTAGTCTGAAATCGCTAAATGATAAATGAAATGTAATTATTTGCAATTTGCAAGTTAAAAAATTAACTTGCGTCAGAAGAACGTCAGCTATTTGATCATAAAGCGAGTACATGAGTTACACAGGAAGGAACTGGTAAATTAAGAAAGGTCTGTGTGAAAGCTAAAGCTAACACTCCATAATAACAAACAAGCCACGGACTGATATTGACAATTCCTTAATATTGAAAAGCATGGTGAGGACTGAGGATGCTAGAAATTACAACTCGGTATTTAAAGATACGCGTGTTTACAATTTGACTATTTAGATCTTCATAAGCCACAATGAATGTGCGTGTGGCCTGATGCATGTCAGCATTAATAAACTGCACATGAGTATGTGATCTAATTAATTTTCCTTCCTTCACCCTCATTCTAATTGGCACGCTTAATTAAAAATGAATTTTGATTAATTTTAAAATTGGTACATTACAATATTACTTTGAGAGATTATTTCTTCAAGATTACTCGAATTCACCTCTCATGATGTTTTTATTTCCAATCAATCTATAATTAGTATTGACATTTTAAACAGGAAGACCTCGCTAACCTATAGACTAACCAATAGCCTTCGTAGGTTCTAGCTCGAGACTGTCGTATCGTATACGGATGAACCGGGTGAAACTGTAACCGAATAAAGCTTACTACAGTTCCAAGCAAATACAGTTCTAGCATTAATACACTGCACATAAGTGTGATAAAATTCGAAAGAATAAACTAAAAAAAACGTCAGGGGAAGTAAAAAAGGAATTAGTTTCATTCGTTTTCGCCGGAATCTGGTTTAAGAAAACTAAGAAATTTCGATTGCACCATTAGTAGAAAACCAAGAGCCTGTACCTGATATCGCTAATACTCTAGCTAAAAGGGATTTTGGAGTTGGACCTGAACATGCACATCAAAGGGAGAGACAGGATGAACAAACTAATAGCTTCACATGTTCTACCTTTAAAACTGTCTTATAAGGATAAACGAAGTGAAACTGAATAAACCTTTGTATTTCATTAAACAGAAACTTTGGTTGCCGAAGCCGACTAAATATCGATTTAAATTATTTATAAATTATCCTATAATTAAACTTTAGTTTGATGGTTCTAGTTGGTCAAAATCTGTATGAGGCCTAACGCAGCCATTAAAGTAAAAGTAGAAGGAAGAGCAAAGGAGAGTAGATAGTTCAAAAAGTATATCTATTTATAATTACACCTACTTGCACATGTTTCTAATGTAGCCTTATCTTTTAATGATGTTATCATTCCGACTTTTTCCCCTCCATATCTGTGGTACTGTTTGCTGTAAAATTCCTCTGCAAGGTCAGAATCCACCATTAAATGTAAATAGACATTGACAAGTTTTGATGACTAATGTCTTTTGTTTCAGCAATGGTTTTTCACTTCTCACTCTTACTTGTTTCCCTGTAAAAGACAAAACATATGTTAATCGGAATGTTAAACTTGGGCTACGGACTTGGTAAATTAGTTAAATTAGATAAAACAAAACTAATTGAATGATATTTACGAAAAGGAAAACTTCAAGTTCAATAAAATTGCTACTGGGATTTTAGAGCACCAAAATATTAAATTCAGAATGCGAAAAGTTAATCTATTAACTTCAACTTAGGACAAGATCAAGGCTGGAAGCTGAACTATTTTGTGCGTATTAAACTAAAAATATAAAGTTAGATTGATAAAACCACCAAGTACAGTACTTTGTACGTCATTCTATGAACAAATGAATTTTACCCTTATTTTCATGAATGATATTGTGTACTTACATTATGATATGAGGCTGGATGTTTAAAATAGATCCACAAGTCGAAAGTCAGAAATTTCTTTAAGCAAGTTCGAATAATATCATATTTGCATTGAGAGTCATTGTTTCTTCTGATGTAGTCTGCTTCGCTTCAGATTCCTGTTTTACAATGTAAAAAATTAATATACAATATACTAAACTTAGAGAAGAGATTAAAATTAATTAAATTAAAAGATTTCGCAAGCACTGCAGAATATTTCTGTACTTATAATGTAAACCTTCAGTGCACTAGTCTAATACAGAGAAAAAGGTCAGTTTAACTGACCTGGACTGACTGACCAGGATTTTTTTGTTTTGTCGTTCTGTAACTGACTCAGTTACAGAACGACAAAACAAAAAAATCCTTTCAGAGCAGATGTCTCAGAAGTAAAAAGTTCGCAGATATGCTCGTTGAGTTTGTGTACGACAAAATAATTGTACAGAAAAAGAAAATTGCCATTGTTCTTGCTATCTGCATAAAGTGCTAAGATATAATTTTACTTTCCAACCCTTGAAATTTTAAGGGACGAACAAGCAAAACGCGATTGCTTCTTGCTTTTACCTTAGAAGAATTTTACACTTATTTTATGTAGAATTACTTGAAATTTACTTACAAGTAAGAACGAATCCTTTCCATTTTTGCATAAATTCTCAAGTTTGGCGATTTCTTAAAGATTACCCCTTCTAATTCTTCTCCTTATGTTTTCCAAGAAGTTGAGAATGACTAAATGTAGGATAAAATACAATCATTAGTTAATTAGTGTGGCGCTAGTCCGACTAATTAACTTGCAAAGAGTGAATTATAGGACGCTTAATAAATACACGAAACAAGCAACACGATTCTAAACACAGTTTGGATTTAGCAACTGTTCTGAGCCCTGTCAATTGTGAAATGCCACATCATACAGCAAACCATGTATGTAATCCTTGTACTGTTCTACTTTCATTAGCCCATGCCGTCTCCTTTCCACGTCATTTGCGAAATCTGAGTCAGCCAATTAGAAAAGAAGGAGTGGATTTGTAATTTCTGCTCGCGGTTTTAGCAGAACGTAGTCAAATTGCAAATATTCGAGATGGGGCTGAACCCTTCAGTTAAATTCTGAGGCACTTTATTTTAATCTCATAATTTCTACGATTTATTATTTCCAACTCTGGTTTTCTACTAACTTGAGATTTTTCCGTCAAAAACCCTTAATACAATCGAGAAGTTTTTAAGATTTTAGTGATATTGCCAAGAACTAATTGATAAAAAATTCATTAGTTCATCCAAAGTATAAATATATGATGATTTTGATGATGCGAAAATAGGTAAGTTATATTGTGTCCGAATTATCAAGCATTGTTTTTGGGAAATTGAAATACCTTTAAAGGAATTCGAGTTTTGAATTTTGTAGTAGCATAAGTTATATTTAGACCGTCCAATTTAAACAAATCCATATAAATATATTGACAATTCGAGAGCTAGCATAAATATTTTCTCTTTATTCTTACAAGTGACAAAATCAAACAGCAATTAACCAAATATAATACTTTGTATACTATACAAGTTTATGCAAAATTAACTTGACAACACTGAAGAAGTACGCGAACTGTTTTGAAAGCAGGCGTAAGTATGATTTATACTGTGTTTCTATTACAATTTTCAATCTCCACTTCCACAAACCGACCACTAAAGAAAGAAGTATGCTAGAAATTACAACCCAGTACTTAAGGATGCACTTATTTCCAATACATATCTAGTACAAATGTGTATAAATAATTCGGAAGTTTCCAAATTGTTCAAAATATTGTTGACTAAACTTGAATTCCCTCTTAGAGAAGGCAGAGGCTTATGGCTGTGGTGGGATTGGTGGATGAAGTCTCGACTTCGGGACTGGAGTAATGTTTCCTTCCATGTTTTTGACAAATACCACTTCAGGCCCCCAAGAATATATACCTGCAACGATTAAGAAGTATCATTCCCAATGAATTCCAGATTTGAGTTTTCTAGAGGTAGCCGGTTGGTCCATCCTGAACTCGTCCAATTTTAGATTTCCGGACTTATTTGCTAGGTGCTGTGCTTGACTGAAAAAAATAATATAAAATGTATAATTCACTATGACCGTAGAAAGCAGTATGCATTTAATATAAGTAAAAAATGTGAAAACATACGTGTTCAGTTGAGTCCATGATAATGGAAAATTAAAAAGATCGGTCAAACCATCTTTTTTCGCGCCCTAAGAAAGACAAAATATTCATATCTTGTTAATCATGAGTCATAATAAAAAATCAAATTTTCCTTCAAATCCCACAAAAATCCAAAAACTTGATTTTTTCGTTGGAAAATTGCGATAATTCCTGAACAGAGAAGAATTTTTGAAAAAAAAACTTATTGTCAGTGTCAACATTTTGCTTCCCTCTTGTTCATTTGTCTCTTTAAGTTTTTCGCTGTGAGACTGTTTACTTTATGGGCTACGGTTACACAAGATTTTAGAGGAGGGACCTCCTTCGCCTGAGGCTAACTTCGAACTTTACAATACGAGAGCCGTTTCACTTAAAATAAACCTGTTTTCAAAAAACCCAGTTACTTTTTAATATTAATTCAAAATTCCACCCATTAAGTTGGAGCACAAATAAAAATAGACAGATTTATAAACATTGTATATTACATAAGGTTACTCGATAATTTAACTAAATTGAATAATATTCGTAGAGAAAAAATTCAAGTTCAATGAGTTTTAGAAATAAAAAAATTGCTGAGAGCAGCATAGCTAGCGCAATAATAATGCTCTAAGACTAATCTTCATTTTGAGTAGCAGAAGATTGATTGACTCGATCGTCTATCCGCTACTCCCACACGCTAATAAAATTTTTATCTTTAGGCTAGGGAGAATTGGTCGAAATATACTTACATGTTATCTTCCTCCATGGAAATTTCATAGCCAGACCGTAATTCTTCATCACTCCTTTCTTACATAGTTTTGGCATGTGTCTGTGATTTCTAGTCCAACAAGCTGTCTTGAAGTATGATTTTCCAGCCTATGTCAGCCCATGCTACTGAACAGAATTGAAATACGGAATATTTAGATAGTCGGAATTGACAATCTCTAGTTTAATTAACATGACATAAAATTGTTCAGGTAATTACAGAACTATCAAAATATTTTTGCTTTACCTTATGGCTGAGACAAGACGGACGAACAACACCAGACCAGCACAGTCGGGGTTAGGAAACGGTATGAGAATTGCATTGCCTTGCTCATACATGAGTTGCAGAAAATCATTGCACTTTCCTACGTGTTGTACTTCCAATGGACTATGCCGTTTGCTATGTGCAAATCCTAGCCAATTAAAAGAAAATGGTTTAATTTGTAAGCTTTATTCGCGGTTTTTCCATTAGCTAGTCCTTTGGCATATTCGAGATGGAGGTGAATTCTCTAACTAAATATTTAAGCAAAATTATTCTAACTTTCCCTTAACTCGCGCTGCCTGAGTTTTCCAAAAGTACTGATTATTTGAAAGAAAAGATCATGTGAATGAGTTCCTACTAGCCCTACAATGTAGAAGAACGCTAAACAGATAAAATTTAATTTCCATAAACTAAATACATTATATTGTAATTACATGGAGTGGTTTAAATTAATTTTGACTAAAATTAGCACATCAAATCTTTATGTTAAACAGGTATCAGTAGAAAGGATTGCCTTGTTCAGTCGAATTAGTTGTCTGTAATTCTCTTCATTCAACCTTGTGGTCGAACAAATCCTTGACCTCCAAATCCTTGTGGCCTAACAAATCCCTGACCTCCAAATCCTTGTGGCCTAATAAATCCCTGACCTCCAAATCCTTGCGGTCTAACAAATCCCTGACTTCCAAGTCCTTGTGGGCTAATAAATCCTTGACCTACAAATCCTTGCGGTCTAACAAATCCCTGACCTCCAAATTCTTGTGGTCTGATAAAACCTTGACCTCCTGGAAAAGCTTGTGGTCGTCCTACAATTGGCCTTGATCCAAATGTTCTTCCAGTAAGTGGTCTCGACCCTAATGGCCGCCCAGCAAATGGCCTCAATTCCAGTGGTCGTTGAACTATTGGTCTGGTTACCAATGGTCGCCCAAAATGTGGTCTCCGAGGAGGCGTTCCGTGTTGAAGACGGCCAGCAGACACTTCAGTGACAGAAATCTGGAAATTTTTAGGTTATTTGTTTTTAGGACAATTATAGAAGTGGATTCAGATTTTTCTCAACTTACCCCCACTGTCACGATGACGAAGGCCAAGAACATAGTCTGTACTTTCATATTTTTAGTGATTTGTTAGGTTAGGCTTGGAGTTCTAAGAGTGGTGAAACGAAGTGCATTTGTGCTTTGCCTTTTAGCTAATTTTTATACGATTTCCCTTGGAGATTCTAGATTATGCTGAAACGTGACAAGCAATTGAATTTGTTGACACAAATGGATTTTTATTCAAATATTTACAGTGAGTTTTTTTCGGCTTTGTCTAGCGTATACTGTCTGGATTGAATCCATTATTCTAATTGACTGTTCAAACATGCGGAATCAAGTCAAATCTTTGTTCGGTGTTGTTTTCAAAGTGTGTTTTTACCAGTTCATATTAGTTTTCGGGATAGAAAATTCCCATGTTCGGCAGACTCAGACAAAAGAAATCTGCACAAGTGTTTGTTCTAATAGTGCAAAGGTCAGATGGATTATACATTACTACTATTTTATTTTTTTTTATATCTTTTATATAAAAGTATTAATTACGAGAAATTAAAAAATAAATGATAGAACAAATAATTACTAGTGTCAAATCAAATAATAATATTTTATTCAAATATTTAGTGATTTGACGTTGTTACTCTCAAAATCATATGAATGTTTTCATTTAAAAATTCGTAGCTAGTCGCTGGATCAAAAATGGACAAGTATGTGTTACCCGTATATGTATTCTTATGAAGGCCACATCAACTAACAATTAGAGACGCAGAATCTAATTATATTTACAAGCTCCTTAATACAAAATTAACTTGCACTAGAAGTACGCCAACAATTTTGACAGAAGGCTGTATGAATGATTTGTATCAGCTTCGTTACCATTTCGTATTTTCGTTAGTTTCTCTGCTCTGGAAATACAAAAATTTGAGTATAATAAATTATCACGTCTAGGATCATTACACACTAATTAAAACTAAAAGCAGTGCAAAAGTTTTCTCGCAAAAGCCAAAATTAAAGATTGGACTCGGGACTCCACTCATCAGTTTCTCTAAATTTGAATATTAATGCTTACTTTTAATTTATAACTTAGAAAATACACTATAATTTTGTTACAAGGAGTCATAACGAATTTGGAATCCATCCCATCCTCTTAATTTTGACACACTGGATTATTACGCACTAAATAAAACTAGAAATACTATACGTTTGAGAAGTACTGGCAAAATATGTTGAACAGGAGTTAATTTGACTGCCATCACACAAATCTCATGACCGAATTCAAATTTGTGAGCCCACCTGGACAAATATTAAATGGAATTAAGTAATATGCACAACTCTATCAGGAAAAATCGGAGGACGAACGGCAAACAATAAAATATATACGTAACATAAAAAGGTTTAAAAATTGGTTTTGGTGCAAAAGTCTAGTGGACTTGGCTCAATGCAACAAAAGAATCCCAATACGAACGAACAAATTGCAAAAGAGAAGGCAATAATATAGTTTTGTTGAGTAATACTGTGAAAGTGAAAACCAATAAGAGAAACACAAAATAGAACTGGCGAACAAGAAGACAATGATTTCCAATGGGGCGTTATTGAGTTTGAAACCCCTGGACGAAGACAAGAAACAGTTAAACCTCGACTTATGAACCATTTGGAAACCTCATATGTAAATGTGAGACCGAAATGAAATTCAAACCCAACACTAGGCCTAGAAAATTTCGAAATAGTAGTTGAGTAAGAGGAAAAGCATTGAATACTAAATAAATTTCATAAAATAATGACGTCACAGATGAAAATAAAAAGGTTAACACCAATGGCAAACCCGAAACATTAAAACTACAAGGATTTCTGCCTGCCTGTCACATAAATCAATTAAATTGGTAGGCATTATAATAAAATATTTCAATCGGAAGCCCTAAGGATGGTAAAGGATTTAATTAAAATATATACTTATACTTAATTAAATTGGCCGGGCTTGGGATAACTTAAATTACTCGAAATAATTTACATGCATTTGAAATACGCCAACTTGTTTTATAGCAGGTGTAAGAATGAATTATTATAATTATAAGCCGCTCTCGGCTTTCGAGGTAGCCATTACGAAGGATATTAATATTTAGGAAATATATTCCACAAATATATAAATGAATTGTAAAGGTTTAGCTTAAGAATTTCAATTTCTGTCATATTGCAGCACGTTCAAGAAAATTGAAACGAAATGTTTTAATTTTAAATACATATTTTTCCCAAGGCGGAAAAAAAGTTTCTTAAATAATAAATGCATTAGCAGTTTATACACCATAGGAAGGAACAGCAAATGCATGAAAGTTAAGATCTCGCTGAATTGAAACGAGTTACAATAGAGAATAGTTAATAATTCTAGCAACCCTTAAATCTAATTAAAAATTACAGAAATATTTCGAATTAGCCAGGCATTTTGAAGTTTTTGGTGAAATGTATTAAGGAGCTGCACTTGACTCATTTTTCATCCACCTCAACTGTACAATCATAAACAGATGTAGATCCACCGCAGATATCATATTTCAATCCTTCGGGAATTTTGTTTCGTCTCATTATAACGAGTTACTTGCAATCGCTCCTTCAAAAGAAAGAAAAATTAAATAGAACCTAAACTGAGCACAAGTACTATACATTCATTACACAATTAACTTAAATAAAATACTGCTAATTATGTTATACATAATCCCATATCAATTTCGATTATTTTGAGAAAAATTGACGATTACTGAATTTTACTTACGTTACATCTCCTGATTTGGACGTTTTGATATCCTAAAGATAACTGCAATTTCACCTAATTGTGAGTCTTCCGTTCGTCATGGCGTGTTTTGCTTGGTTTTTTAGAATCTCCAGCTTGGCCCGAACTACGAAAACCCTGATGAAGGTCTGGAGTGAGAAGATTATCATGAAATCGGTTCATCTGGTAATCGGATTTGCTTGGATATTTTTTTCCTTTGGTGAGCTCGTCCTGGATAATATACTTGCAGTTGCTGTTAGGTTTGTACAAGAAAAGATTAGATATTAAATTGAGCATGCTGAAAGTTTATCTATGGACTTCAACTTAAAACAGAAACAAGTCTGGTTGTAAAATTATTTAGATGAAAAGCATAAAGTTAAGTTGACAAAACTGCTTAATGCAGTACACTGAACGTAATACTAATAACTATTAACGTAGTATGAACTTTAGCCTTATTTTCTGAACGGTAGAACTTACATTGGCTTCATGAGATAGCAGATGTTGAAAAGAGATTCAAAAAGTTCAATTTCAACAAATTTTAATGCAGAATTTTGGTGGAAGAAAATCAGATCACCATTAGGTCATATTTGCATTGAGAGTTCTTGTTTCTTGGGATGTTGTCTGCCACAGGTTCCTGTTTTAACGTAAAAATTGTCGTTCAATATCTTAAAACTAGAGAAGTACAAAGAGCAAGTCGTATATAAAGTTTTTTGCAAACATTGCATAAAATTACTTTAATGTATGTATAAACGGCAGAACAGTACGGAGTACAGAATGAGAGTTACAAAAAATCTACCAGAGCAGATGTCTTGCTCAGCTCGAGTATAACGTTCACAGATTTGCTTGTTGAATTTATGTACGACTAGAGATTAGTAAAACAAAATTGCCATTGCTATAACTCAGCATGAAATGCGAAGATGTATTAACAATAATTTTACTTAGCTTGCATGGGAAATTTAGGAGACGAACAATCAATATGTGATTGCTTCGAGCTTCTACAAAATAAGAATTTTACACTTGGATTACTTGATTTTTACTTACCATTGGGAATGAACCCATCCGTTTTTTGCAAAAATTCTTAACTTTGCGAAATTCTTAAGGATTAAGCCTGTTGGTTCCTCTCTTTATGGTCTCCAAGAGGGGACAAACGATTTGTTAAACCTTATAACGTAAAATGAAAGGAAAAAATTAAACAATGATGTGGCAATGCGACTTTTCAGTTTCAACTCATTTCACACCAGGGTTAGACCGTAGGACCATTTATAAATATTGCTTTGACTTAGATGTAATTAAAGACGAAACACGCAACACGATTCTGTACATAGTCAGGGTTAAACAACTGCTCTGAGCCTTGTCAATTGCAGAATACCATACCAACCTGTATAGCCCATGTATTTCCATTACACCATGCCGTTTCCTTCCTAAGCCATTTGCAAAACCTCACTCGCCAATTAGAAAAGGAGGAGTAAATTTGTAATCCCTACTCGCGGTTTTTGCATATTCTAGTTCTACTCCGAGTAGAGATGGAGCAAAATTTTCTAGTCGAAAATTTCCACAAACTTATTTAGTTAATTCTCTTGATTTTTGGCACTTTATTACTTTAATAAGTTTTATAATCTCTTGGAATTTCTCAATCAATAGAACTTTTATGCCACCTAATAGTTAGATGTAAGTTTGAAGATGATGATTTTTACAAAATCGCTTTCGAATTGGTAGAAAAATTTTAGTTCATCCAAGTTAAATAAGTAGTGTTGTTTATGATGCTTTTGATGGTGCGGCTCATACGAATAATTTTTATTATCTGAAAAAATGCTTGCTATTTATTTGTTGAGTGTAGCGATAAATATTTTCGACTAACTTTCGGTCTCCCTATTCTAGCAGTACTTGATTTATTATTTAAGTGGAACTGGACTTATTAGCTTAATTTTCGAAGCTGAGATGCTTGGCTTAATTATTAAAATTAATCGTCTCAGTTGTTTTTTCGGAATAAGACGAACTGGGGAATTGAACAATTGCAAGGGAAACGTTTACCCATTCATTAGCGACAAGTCGAAAAAAACGAAACTCCTCCGCAACAGGAGATTTGGAAATTTACTCAAATTCAAACGATTTTTTGTTTGAACTGTGCCAACCAAATTTATACCCGGGTGTTGTCAAATGTTGAAATATTGATGAAACTAAGATTTTCATAAACGATAGCTCAAAAATGTTAAAAATATTCGGTGAATGATCGATATCTATATGGTTTGACGATTTATCCCGCTCCATAACTTCAGTTTTTTTAATATAACTTTCATGTCAAAGAGTACCCTAAATTGTTTAAGGTTACGTTGACGTGTACACCGGACGGGTATATTCGGTATTGACGGATATTTTAATTCAATAATTTGATTTAGACACCTAATTTCATAAAATATTTGTATTGAGTGACCAAATGTAGAAACAAAGGTTTTACATCAGTTGATTAACGATTAATTCAACATATAATCCTAGACCCAATACACGCCGCCTGTTTTTGCTGACTATGTGAATGTTTGAATTTCCAAAATCGGACCAGGCGTTGTGAAGATATAAATGATTCGTTGCAAATATGTTATATAGTAACTATACAACATATTTCACATATATATATTCACAACTGTTGTGAATGGAAAGAAATTTACTACTGAACCCGGAAATGGAAACTAGGTCACAACTTTTACCGCTTTAATCTCCATTTATGAACCTCGTAGTAAACGGAGTAAAATTCCTGGAAATTTAAAGACTTAAGATAAGTCGAGTCCAGACGGACGGACCTTGGTTGGAATTAAATACACGGGTCCATCTGATTCTGCTCCGCTTAGAATACATATACTTGTGTCTAGTATAGCCACAGCTCTGCAAGATCTAGGTTGAAATGCAACCCTTATAATTGGATGTAGATGAATTTGCTCCATTAACTAATAGAATGGTCAAAGGCAAGATATCGCCCTGGTATAACAAGGAGTTAAACCTTGCCAGGCAACATTTATCAAAGTGCCATAAATTGGCACAAAAATTTAAGACTGCAGAGAATTTTAAATTACTTCAGAAAGCTAGAAACAAAAGAAATATCATCCTTAGGAAGTCTCAAAAATCATTTTTTTCTAAAAAGTTTGCTCAAACTGATACCAAGAGCACATGGAAGACTGTAAATCAAATTACAAATTACAAATTTAAAAAACCTTCTGTAATACGTAAATTAGCACCTGCTAATGCTAAATCATGTACCTCTGATAGTGATATTTGTAATTGTTTAGCAGACAACTTTACAGTTAAGATTGACAGGGCTACAGAAGATAAATTTGTCACTATTTCAGATTCAATTCCTGAACAACTTGTTACTTATGAGAATAATTTTCTACAGAATTATAGAGATACAACT
>WJEZ01002767.1:0-12522 GCA_009869925.1 Thalassaphorura encarpata | reverse complement strand
TCAATGAACTAGTTACCTTCCAGCAAGGTATGATTAGTGAAGAAAGTTTTTCCTCCAGCTTCTATTTGAACATCTGGAGGTTTTGAGCGTAACATTTCACCATATTCTCGGGTCCAATCCTCCAAGGTTTTCTTGGATGGAAAAGTACGATCGCCATTATTTTTAACTTCAATTGCCTTTGGAGCCCTTGCATAGATGTCCATGATTAGTTGAAAGCGAATGGGTCTTTTTCCTTCGACTGGCCTGTACTTTAGAAAATCTTTCAAGGAAATGAATGTGGGCCAAACATATGCTTGGACATGATCTTCACCTTTCCCAAATATGAGTTTATCAGATCCTAAGAAAAATTCGAGATATACTAACTGAACATTCATGGAAGAAATAATTAAAACTCAGTCTTCGTACGCTCAGACTTTAGAAAGGAAGGACGCTTATCATCGCGAAGTTGAAGAGAGCAATATATTTCAGCTGTAGTAGATTCGAGAAGTATGTTATTCTCCCAAAGAACTCCATTCAACGATAATTCTGCTCCAATATATCGCTCGCCATCTTCCTCTTTTGACAAAATTAGCTTCAGAGACCTAACATATTGGAATACTTAGCTAGAATGAAAAAATGAACGGGTGGACCACTGGTTCGTAATATTTATTCACCAATCCGAGTATCGGTCAAGCATTAACCCACAGTTGAATTCCTTGCATGCAATATCAACAACATCCTCAGAGCTACTTGACTTTTCTAGAATTGAATCCAACTGAGGAAAGATTTCATCCGTAGGCCAGAACAAGTCATGGTGCTCATGGTTAACCTTGAAATAGGAATACACAATATTCATATAGCAAATAAGTATTCGATTCGATGGAGAACAGGAATATCTAAACGTTAGTTGTGTACATTGTATAATTTCTTGTTAAGTTTTGGGGTATCCAAGAAAGCTTCAGGTCGATTTCCAAGTAACAGTTTATTGTACTCCAATATTTTATCAGCATTGATATCCAGGCTGTATAAGTCTCTAAATTCCTTTTCTCCATTCCTTTCCTCTCCAGGGTCGTCGAAATCGAGATTACGAAAAAAAATTCCCGACGGCATGATCCTTTGAGATTTGTTGACTTATGTACTTACGACTGTACTTTTGTGGATTCAAGAATGTCAAAATTGTCGGACACATCAAAATATTATTACTGGTAGGCATGTTTACAGAAACAAGAATGTGGAGTCATGGCATCAAAATTTACAGAATAAATATTGTAACTTTCGTATCGATTCAGAAAAACCAGTCTAATCCCATCTGTATAATGGTTTAATTTCCTAATATCATGCGTTACAAGTAATTTTGACCGAATGAAGAGCCAATCGCATAGACGAGAATGCTCGCGCATTTCGTCAATAAATATTGTAACTTTCGTATCGATTCAGAAAAACCAGTCTAATCCCATCTGTATAATGGTTTAATTTCCTAATATCATGCGTTACAAGTAATTTTGACCGAATAAATTATTATATACTTGGCGTTACAAATGTTAGTATTTATTTCTGTTATCACAATGCATTGGTTTAGGTCCAAGCTATTATAAATTGTATCGCACAACTCGCCATGGTTTGCATCAGTTACAAATATGGACGACTATTATTTTCATTTGTGTTCATAATTACTCAGATACTTTACGGATCTTTCCGTCACGATCATGACTAGGATTGCTTTTTTGACAAACGTGAATCTCATCACCATCGTGCAAATTGTAAGAAAAAAGTTTTTTATCAGGAAATTTCATTTCCTCTTCTCCATTAACTTCGACATCAACATAATAGAGTCTCATACGAGAGGGAATAATTCCAAATATCGACTCCAGAAAAACCTACGACCCATAGGCAAAATTAGTTTTGTCCTACCAGAGGAATAAATTATTTAACACATTAATCAATTACCTTCAATTCTTTCACTGTTTGATAAACTTTGATGTCCTTTTCCTCAATTAACTCATCCATAATAAATTTAATTTTTACATGAGTCTGAGGCTTTAGTTCAAAGGAAACCAAGGGTTCCAATTCTCCGTGGATTGAGACTAACTCATCATATCTGAAAATTGAGCTAAAATATAAGGACACATTGATTTTGAACAAATATTAACCTTCCCAACCTTTTAGGTCGTGGTTCATCTTTTTCTATAAAATGTCTGATAAACGCCCGTTCTGAAGTTTCTCTTTCGTCCTTGGATATTATGGCACCACCGTTTAGTTTTGTTATATTTGGAAGGAGTGCAATGAAGAGCTGACGTCTTTCGTGAGCTACATAAATAGTACATACATGAACTTCATGATCCACATTTATTACTTAAATTGAATAAATTCGTGTTTACTTGTTAAATTCGTTAAAATTGAAGTCCCTAGAATTCGTAATTCTGTCAAAGAAGGAAAAAGTGCAAAGTGGGCAATGTCCGTGAGATTTTCCAAGGGTGTGTTTGAGACGGAAATGCTCTGCAGCTTTCCAAAATTTTCACACATATTTTCCGGAATGGATGAAATTGGGCAATCCGATAATCCAAGATGTTCCAGGTTGGGAAAAATAATTCCTGTAAAATATTATCTACGTGTAATCTAAGTATATTAAAATGTAAATTACTGTTTATACCCAATTTTTTAATTTCATCCCCACATGCAATTTGATTATCATCAAACATAAGCTTTACAACAGAAGGAAAATTCATTGTTTCTTCATTGGAGTTCGGGTTGGCAGAGAGAGGAACTCGATCAAAGCCGTTTTTCGACAAATGCAAATCTTTCAGATTTGTGGCAACAGAAAGGAATGAGTGGACTGATTTCCAAGGAATGTTTGTTCCGATTAAAATCAGGGTAGAAAGGCTCGTTAATGGATTTGGTAATTGGGAAATTGGTTCGGAGGTCAAATCATTGAAGCTTAAGTTCAGGAATGTTAGGCATGGGGCGCATCTCAACATTCTCCATATCTGGTCAAATAGTGTGAACGTAATTAATTTTTTACACTAAATAATCACAAATCCAAGAATATTTGGCGGACGGGATATGAAAATATAATGTATTTTCTTACATCACTCCAATTTGTCAATTGATTGTGGCCGAGATCCAATTCTTGTAAATCGGATAAAACTTCTCCCAAAGATTGTTCATCTCCAGCACAGTCAATTTCACACTTATCCAAAACCTATAAAGACATGAGCAAAAAATAATGCAAAATGATAAATAAAGTCTCATGTACACTTACAAGTACACGTTGTAATCGTTTGCGGCGATCTGTTTTTGGCACAAAAATCACAAATTCAACTTCACCACTGTTCACTAAAGACTCATCATCTGGATTCCCATATTTTGTCTCAATCGCGTCCAATAAAGACGGCATTTTTGTGTCTTTATCACCACTTTTTGTAAACACCACAGTGACAGTCCGATAGTGTCAAACGACTTTATTATCTAACCGGTAACGCTTAACGCTCCCAGAAGAAACTACGAAATAAATCGTCTGCTCATTTCTGTCTGTCAAGTCAATTCGAACCGTGCACTCATCGGCGAAGACAAAACAAATGTGAATGCAAACATACAAACTCCCTCCTGAATTGAATTGGCAAAAGCTTTGTCATGGCAAAACCAAGTCAAGTACATGAGTGAGATCGGCATTCGGTTGACCTTGATGTGAAAATTAATACACACGACCACACCACGGCATAGCATAAAAAATCGTGGTGGTTTAGGTGCAGCCCAAAGGCTTCAATAGCCAGGTATTCTACATGTCAGTAAAGTAAGTCTAATATAGCAAATTCGCTGTTTCAAGTTTGAGACATGCGTGCGTGGGAGAATTACAGTAATAGTGCAACAAACTACCAAAACTGAAATGCATGGCCATTACCTCATGTCGTAACTCCGAATAAAATCATTTCCATTTATTTAGACTATCGTAACATCAAACACGTTAGTAGACGATATTACTTCTTGAGACAAGATTCTTTAATTCTTTATTCGATCACAGTATTTACAACATATTCAAGAACTAATAGTCAAACGCATTAATTAAAAAGAGAGTTTCATCCTCTCATTGATTTCAAAAACAGATGTGATCTGGCAGGTCACTCGTTTATTTAGGCGTTTCCACTTGAAGTATTCAAATGTCGAATCTTCTTCGTATTCATCCAGCGGTGTAATAGTAAGCCCATCCTCCACTGTATAAAGCAATTGTCCCAACATTAGATTATTAGTTTTCTGAGTCCCCAGTAGTTCAGTAGCCTTAACTTGAGAATTGGTGACAGCTTGACGAATTGCTCGTTGACTAGTAATAAAAATATAGAAATTGACTTAAACAGCTAAAAATACAAATTGACTTTGGACAGAAATTTTTTTTCCACTCACGTGTTGAGCTGCATAATAGTTGGACTGAATTTAATAACGGGTTCACTGAAAACAACAAACTGATCTAATTTCTCCAGACAAACATTCCTACTGGAGATGTATGTAGCCTTAACTTGAGAATTGGTGACAGCTTGACGAATTGCTCGTTGACTAGTAATAAAAATATAGAAATTGACTTAAACAGCTAAAAATACAAATTGACTTTGGACAGAAAATTTTTTTTCCACTCACGTGTTGAGCTGCATAATAGTTGGACTGAATTTAATAACGGGTTCACTGAAAACAACGAACTGATCTAATTTCTCGAGACAAACATTCCTACTGGAGATGTATTTCATGAGATTGTCACAATGAACATTGATTTCTTTGATCAATTTGAATTGTGGAGGACTTGGGGCAACGGGAACAACTGGTTTGACTGGAGGATTCAAGTCATCTGACTGTGGTTCTGGACAGGGTTCAACTTTGGTCACCATTTCATTTGAAGTAATTTCCCAGTCTTTAACATAAAACTTTTTTAATGCTGCCAAGATGTAGTCACTACGTTTTTTCACACTTTCGCGTGCTTCCTTGACATCTTCTTTGACACTTGTAATTTGGATCACAAAATCAATTCTATCGGGCTCAACTTCCACTTCACCAACTCCAGACACTTTGATGAATTTCTTTTTTCCTAAGGCCATATCAGAGTCTGTCACAAGGGACGAATAGAGACCACAAGGGTCAGTCGGGAGTGGTGGAAATCCATTGGAGCTCCGATGTCGTGAACAAGGCGTTTTCGGACCTTGTTCTCCCGTAGCCTGACAATTTTGGGTAGCCGCTAAAAACTGAGGTTTAGATAACTGGAAAGCCCCTCCTTGAGTGTCCATTTTGAAAGTTTCAAAGGGAATTCGACAAAACCTACAAGGCCGATTCTACTGGGTTGCTTCTCAAGAAGATCCATTACATTTTTGCAATAACAATACAAGTATCTATGAGAAACACTGATGAGAAGTTCCTAAACAATAGAGTCGAAATTATTTAAATTCAGTGTTCCACACAGCAAAAACTACTTATTTCGAAAACATGGCTTGAAAGGTGCAGCACATTCTGGCAAAATTTATTCCAAAATTTCACAGGGTCCTACTGAATGACTAGACTATTTTAAAACATTTCAACATCCTTGTTCACTGAACTAGTAGTATAATCAAAGAACCACGAACAACACCCTCAATCACACAGGGACAAAATCGACTCACCTGTGCAGAGAATAATAAAAATGAATAAACACTTTTAACTCTCAACTGTCCCAACTTTAAAGGAAAAAAAATAAGTGTCCTCACCCTCTACTTTTCTTTCAAGTCCGGCTGACGTATTCTAGATTCTCTATTTTTGTTTTGAACATGAGCAATAAATTTTTGCATTATAGGAGTATCAAATTCTGCAGGAATAGGCTTGATTCCAGTTGCCCAATAGTAAATATCCCAATCATTTGACGGACAATTAATTAGGCGGTCATATTCTTTCAGTTCTGATTCTTTCATATCATCTAGGTATTTATCAGCAAATGTGCTAAGAAGTAGGCCATTTTCTAGCATTCCACGTTTTCTGGATTGATAGACCAGTCTAGCTCTAATTGTTTCAGTTGGTTCTCCTTCCCTCTGCTCATAAGCTGGGATATGTGGCTCCCTTGAATTATCACCTTCATTAGGAAATACAAAAGATCCACTTGGTACACCGGAAGCTGAAGCTGTAAATGTAATAAAACATTTTAGTGTATTCACATGTTGACAATAGAGTTTAAAAATGTTAAGTTACCTTTTTCCCGAGCGTAGAATTTCCATACCATGGGTATGGATCTCCTAAACATGACCAGTTTAAACATTTTCGCCAATATTAGAGTTTTGCTTTCAGGTTTCCAAGGTAATTTTTCTATTGACCGTGACAGACTGACACGACGACCACGACCACGACACCTCAGCTAGATATGCAAACAAACACACATATTTGTATTTGGGATCAATACAGATGAGCACCTAGGTAGGAAACTTGGAGATTTTACCCTTGCTTACCTATACCTTGTTATCGTAATTTGTCCAGGAATATTAAATAGTCGATTGGATTGGATTGGGAATTTGCGTCGAGATTGAGATTAAAGAATTCGTCTGAATCTGAATAGCAAACCGGGGATTCCACTTTGAAATCCACGTGCTTTCCCTAAAACCAATTTCAAAAGTTTCAGTTGACTCAGAAAACAAGATTTATTAGCTCGGTGAACTGTGCTCGGTATTTATTTTCTAAACATTTTCCACTTCTACATTAGATGAATTGAAGTTTTTGTATTACAAATCACTCGGAACTTGCAAATTCCAGTGAATAAACAACAATTCCTGCTTTTGCTCAACTCTTTCCAGTGGAACCAAAATCAAAACAAATTCTCAGAGGCCATGGCGGAAGAATTCAATGAGGAGGTAAGGGAACATTTAATTCTGTAGATGAAACAAAATTAAAAAAAATTAAGTCCTACACAGGAGGTTTGTTTGTATATTTTACCTTTCCGCACATCGCTTTTTGGACGTATAATCAAGCGGGACGCATTAATATTTTTTAAGAATTACATTAATTGCTTTATTTTTCATAGACTCAATTCGTGGCTGATGAAGTAAGCGCAATTGTGAAAGATACGATTGAAAATTGTATTGGAGGTCAGACATACTCAAATCCTAAAGTGAGTCAATGGACTTCAGCAGTAGTTGAAGGTTGCCTTATGGGATTAACTTCTTTACAGAAGCCTTTCAAATATATTGGTAAGTTCAAATCAGATTATTGTATTCACTTCTTTATTTGGCTGGACTAATCAGTTTATTTAATTGATTTTTCTTTGGTCTTCAGTAAACTGCACAATTATGCAAAAATCCGGGGCTGGTTTGCACACGGCAAGCTCTTGCTTTTGGGATAATGCGACGGATGGATGTTGCACTGTTAGATGGGAAAACAAGACACTTTTCTGCATTGTGTCTGTTTTTGGACTTGCCCTCTAAAATGAAATTTCTCGTTCTCCTAACGAGTTTCAACTCTACAATTCCGAATCAACTTATCATTCCTAATTAATCCCGTTATGGGAATGTATTAAACTTTGTACTATAATCATTACATTGAAACTTTGCACACAAAATTGCAAACTTTATACCTTAATGTAAATCACTCGTTCAATAAAAATCTCAACTTGATAATAACGTAATCCTTGTGGCGTTTACAGTGTATCGATCAGTTTTGGTATGTTTGAACAACTCGTAAAGGTTAATCTAGTAAACGACCGATCGTCCAAACGGTCTAAGTACGATTTAAGTGTGATTTAATCGAAGGTAGATTATGAGGAAGTTTAATGAACCTTTTCATTTAGACTGAATTTATTTATTGTGCTGACACAGCCTGTCTTGTGAACATAAATTGCGTTGGTAAAAAAACTTCTTATGTGAAATCTATATTGCCCATTTTTGCATCCCTTTCAGCCTTTTCACGAATAATTTTGAGTCCTTCAGAAATAGCATTTGCTACAGTAGCATCGTCTGGTCTTGAAGGTCTTGTTTGATGTCCTCTCCCACCGCCATGAAAGTACTCGAAAGTCGGTGGAGGAGCTATTTCAACTCCTAGTCCACGATTTGGCTGCTCTTGAGCAGGGGCAGGTAGTTCGTCTGAAATTCTCTTAGGGATTTGAGGTGGCCTTGATGGCAAAGGCTGATAAGTTCTTTGTGTATTACTACTGCCGCTGGGGCCTGGTTTTGAATCTTTTGCTCGGACAAAATTTGCAGAATAGAGGGAAGGAGGTGCAAATTCACTATTTCGGTCAGCCCTTCGATCCTTCAACCATTTCGCATCCAACTCATCAAAACTTGATGGTCTAGGCCCAAAGACTCCTGGTTTTCCAAAATCCCACGCTCGTATTTCAGGAGGAAATTCAGGTTTTTCAGGAGGCTCAATTTCCGTCTCTGTTGGTTCAGCATTTTTACTTTCATCGCCCGAGGAATCCGATTTTTCTTCTTCAAGTGGGAGTCCCAACTTTGCACGCTTTCTCTGACGAACTTTCCTAAGCCTTTCTTTCAGCTGGCGTTTCCGCTCCTTTTTCTCTTCTGCGATTTTGGAACGGTCAGATTCCGTTTGCGCACTCATTTTCTTCAAACCTCGAATTTGCTCCTCACGCGTTGGATTGTCCTTAGAAAATTGGTAGTAAGAAACTCCGTGGGTGCGAACCTCTGGAAAAAAACCAACAAAGCTATAATCAGAAAATACTCTTCCGGGAAATAGAAAAATGACGTGCGGATCAAAATGTTTGTATTTCGCTGATGTGGATTGAGAATAGGTTAGAGAGATTACATCAATAATGACTCAAGGATATAATTAATCCAAATATATAACTCATAGAATCAGTCAATTATTTTAAGCGAAACGAAAACAAGAATATAAGTTAAATGTCAATACAGCAGGAAAATTGGTCCCACTCAAAGTTCCATCTTGTTTACCTAAGTTTGTCTAAGTGAGTTGCGAAGGTCTGGGTAGATTTCAGCCCACAATAACATACATTTGTAATTTGTTTACATGCTAGAAGGGAATCAGAAACATTGATAGGTAGAAATTTTTAACCCCTTTTACTTTTCTACCAATACATTTTCTAATTATAAAGTATGAAAGGCGCAAAGTACACCTACAATTGTTCTGATGATACTATCAGTTGAAATTACGTGACTACAGCACCACCGAGAATGAATTGAATAATCAAATACTGCAAAATTATGACTAGATATATTTTAGCTCCGGATAGGGCACGAAGATTTTTATGCGACACCTTATCGTTGAAACGTTTCCCATAAAAACGTCACCATAAAAAGCAAAGAAGAAAGAAACGAAACTTTTTAGACATTGCAACCTCCACCAGTGATATTAAATAAAACGTATGCTTCAAGTTTGGACCTGGGCCCTGGCTGTATAAAGGTTTTATGAGTTAAGATGTTGAATGCACTTTGTTCACGCCGATTGTACGCGTCACAACTTGGTAGATATGTCTTCAAGCAATAGAATAATCGCATACTACCTTAATTAGTCATTATCTTCAAGTTGTTTCATTTCATTCCAGATCATTTGGCTTATCGTGAGTACCGAACCAAGTAAAAAATAATAGCGTTATAAAACCAATAGGACCACTAAGCCACCATAAAGACAGTTATCGCAAACTGTGGGCGTTTTCACAAAGGAAATAAAATTGTGCAGTGTGATTCGAACAAGGATCCAAACAAGGCGTTTTAATGGCAGACCACAACGCAGATTTTACTGAGCTCCTATCAGAAATGGGCTGACCGAAAAGTTAAAACATCCAATTCACTTTCACTTGATCTTGTTAGAGTTTGCTGCCTTCACATGGAAAATATCGTTCCAGTTCTAAAAAAGTCCTCTAACTCGGACTTATTTATCTATACGGAGCTTAGGTCATGAGCACGTCGGCAAACATGAGCTCAAGAAAAGAGAAAGGATAAAAAGAAGAAAGTACATACGCTACGTTGAGTAAGGTACGAGAAGAAAACACCATGAATGAGTTTGGAGATGGGAATTTTCTAGGAGTCTCGACAAGAAAAACCGTTAGAATGGCTCTCTTGACACCCCACAGTAAAGAAACAAAATGACTCAGTTCTCACTTTTTCCTTGGGGTTCCCTACGGTCGTTTTAGTCATCGACTCATGTCGACTCATCCTAGTTTTCTAAAGTTCAACTACGAAAATTGTCTTTCTTTCCAAATTCCAAATATTTCTTTTGTAGATGAGAGAAGTGTGTGAAATCAGCAATCCATATTTTTAATATTGTCTTTGATTAGCCTTCAGTGGCCAGGGATCTGGATTTCTTCTTACATTATAAGCAGCAGCTAACATCAATTTTTTGCCTGATTCTTGAAATGATGAATGTAATATATGTATAAACATGATTCGTACAAGTCTACAATCCCTACCGTCTGAGACAAGTGTTTTGGCAGTTGATAATACAAAAAAATTACAATGCAAACCCTCCAGGACTTATAACTTATTCCGAAAAACCTCAGTTCACGTACTGCCACAGATTTTCATCGCCTTAAAGAACTGACAATGAAGGAAGGAAGGAATTTATTTTACGTCAAAAAATAGATTTCTCTTAATCGAAAAATAAGACATGAAGATCAACAGCCCTACGAAACATGAAATATAGACTTGAAAACATTCCTTGACAGAGAAATGTGGGTATGGGGATGAAAAAAAAAGAAAAGTACGGAGAAAAAAATTGATTGAAAACATAGACCTGTGTTGAAGGCAACTATCGAAATTTCTCGATGATTCACCTTAGCGAGTAATCAACTCTGTACATTTTTTACAACTCCGTTTTTTACCACTATTTGAAACCCACAATTGCATGAAAAGAAAAATCTAGCATGTTGTCGGACAGAATCATGAAGTCCGAATCGGAACCTCCAATAGTAAAATAATGCACCCAATAATGAAACGTGATCACAAAATCAAATGTTATTTTCTTGTCAACGAACGAACGTAATGTTCTGAGTCTCAAAAATATTTCATAGCTCATAGCAAAGCATTTCAAATTCTAAACCATAATTCCATGTTCAAAGGTCAAGGAAAAGAACACATGAAAGGAATGTTAGTTTGCGAAAATGTTTTATTTAGGCAATTCTTATCAGCACTTGAAAAGACCTTAAAAGTAAAAGGAGCAATTGGAACATTCGTTCCATAACGGCGACGGCCTATCTTTATCAGATCAAAACTTAACTGAAAAGAACAAAAGAGCCCAAAGCGACATCACACCATCCACTCCACACTACCGCACGCAGACCGAGATTCCAATCAAGACAAGACAACCCGAGGAGAAAATTTATTTCCTTTCTCAACTTAGAAGTGAAGACGAACCCAAGTCCTGCTCAACCTTACCGTATCAACACAAACCTAGACCAAAGACAGGGAAACAAAAAAACTTGTCTGTCTGCTGAAATCTAAATACAAAAGTTTTTCACACACATACAGAAAAACTCAAGGCAATGACCACAAAATGCGTTATAAATTATTATTGCAATGCAACCGCATGTTATAAATGTCAGACTTCCTACTGCAACTATAGAATGACTTCACTAGTGAACATCAAATTCTAAAATCTCGGGATGAAAAAAATGACAGGGGAAACTAATTGGCGTGGGATGATCAAAATAATTTTGCGTAATTGCAGGAAAACCACCCACGTAAGGGTCAACTGAAACAAAATTCTCGTTTGGATAAAAATGTGGGAATTGCTCTAAACGGGAGGTCCTAGAAAATGATTCCAATTAAATTCATCTTAACTCAGCACTCGGCACGCACTACTGCAGACATCATTAAATATAAGAGCATATATTTTCTACTTCCTTATGAAAGCAAAGTATTTTAATAAGGGTGGAAGTTGGTAACCCTCTTCAAAATTATTTTTTCTTCCGTTCAGTAGTAACATTAGCAAAAATAGTAATAGTTTTGGTTTCAATTGTAAATACTTGAAGATTATATACGAATACTTGAGCGTAATTCAGCTAGAGTAATCTCAATGCAAAAAGTTGCCAAACTCGGATCAGCCTTCGCTCCGAGTGGCGGTTTAAAGTTGCATGAACTTCTGGAAGGGATTATTATCCTGATTGAAAGTCCGATTAAAGTAGGATCTCTGACGTCGAAAGTAAAAGTAGACACTTGGGACTTTAAGCGGCTGGATAAAATTTACTGGGCTGGAGGATGAACAAGACGACGACGACCTAGTTGGTGTTGATACGACTGGCTACTGTAAGGAACATTTTCGTTGCAGGAAGAAGCGACAATGAGGGTAATGAGATGCTTTAGATGCATCCAAATAAAATTATACGCAAAGCTTACCAGTCCCTACCCAAGCACAGTATTTGCAAATTACGAACGCTCCTCCCTTGTTTAACCTTGAATATTACTGCCACTGCCATCAGCAATCAACCATTATTACCTAGCCCTACTCAATTTTTGGAAATGCGTATGTCTTAGAATACAAATTGCAAATTATTTTTGCATAAAATGATTAAGGGCTTCTACAGTTTACAAAATGAGTGCAAAATAACGTTTACTCCAAAGACTAAAAATGAAACTCATCCCCACA
>WJEZ01002766.1:0-12528 GCA_009869925.1 Thalassaphorura encarpata | reverse complement strand
ATAATTTATGAATTTAAGACTTCTTAAAGATGAATTGAGAATTGCTTCAAAGCACAATATCTACATCTATCATTTTTCTGAAGACAAATATTGTACTTCTACAAACTTCAATTCACTCAGCTTAATATTGGACCGAGAAACATAAAAAGTCTCAATTTAAGTCTAACATGGCCCCTTCTACCTGCGTATGAAACTATCAAATCAGACAGACATTAGTATTAGTAATTTCTGGTTAACAGGAGAATGTTTAATCATCCAAATGATTAATTGCTGCTAAATCTTGAACGCTCCATTAATAATTTATACATGGTATCCAGAAATACAGACGAGTTTTCAAAATCGTAGCTGATACATTTTAGACGAAATTGCCAGGTTAAGTAAAGGAAAACTTACTCGGATTAGTTCAGTCAACTATTTTAGAGGCGTGCTTTGTGATTTTTACATTTTGGAATATCTTAATCCTGTACATGCTTTTCCATTTAACTTTCACGGTAAAGTTTTTCACAACTGAAAATAAATTCTATTCCGAGCAGACCGCGATAAAATACTTCAATTTTCAAGTCCGAACAGTAGTTATTAAAACACTACACTGAATACACTAAATGCACATGTGATGGTAGCACAACAACACAACACAGAACAAGCATAACTAAACAATCCCATTGACTGTTACTGAAGAACTGAAACTGATGGCGTGAAACGATGCACCGAGTGGCTATGGACCACTAGTCTGAAAACAAATACTATACTAAGCTGGTGGGATGAATGATAGGAAGAAGCATGAATGCGCTGCATAATACCAACAATTAAACAGTTTGAATACGAACTGGTTCTGAGTCTGGCAGTCATTCTTGCTTCTGTCATCCCTACATTTAAAACTAAGCAGTTCCTTCCTGGAAGTTAGAATTCCAATTTAACAGCCATAATAAGCTAGCCTCCGACAATCTCGTCAAAAAAACTTCGGTATGCAGCATGCTAAACACTAAACATTAGCGTCTAATTAATTGTGTACTACATCTCAGATCAATAAATTGCCAATTAATAGCAGTTTTGAAAATTTTGTTCGTAGTTTTAAGGCAAGTTTCAACCTTTGTAAAATTAAAATAAAATACGACCCCGATGAGTGAAAAAAGTATATCCGGTCTACATTCGGGTGGGTCCAAAAAACGTCCCTAGTTTCGTCAGTTCGACTCCCTGCCCTGCCTTGATGATTGAATTAAAGAGAAGTGTCAACACTACACTTTCTAAATCTTTCAAGGTGCTTCCGGACAATACTATACTAGACTAAAACATTGGTCATCACCGCTATAGGTGACCTGCCCACATGCTCACGGTAAACGACAAGTTCCACCTCCAAGTCCTTCACAAACCTATGAGCCTCCTAAAAGTTAACCGTCGTAGCGAATTAAGGAACAAAAAAAATGGGTTGCTGAAAAATTGAAGTCGACAAGGTTAGAAAATTCGGCCAGTATTCTTGAGTTATGGCGATTTTAGTTAAAAAATACATATTACCCTCTAAAGTTACCAAATGTCAAATATATTTTTTACAGATTCCTCCAAGACACGAGTCTAAAATTATTAGTTCCATCCTTTTGTCGGGCCTTTCGTCGATTTTTAAGGAGTTAATTTTATTACTAGCGGTCTAAGCCGGCGCAAGCGCTGGCCGTCCGCACTGCTTGCTCCTCGCTTCGCATGATAATTGCTTCGCGCATAATTGATGTGACTACTCAGCTTAATTCAACTCATTCAAGTTTGGTTGTTAAGTGAACCAGTCCATCCCAAACAATTTCCATTAGAGGGCACGGAAAAGTTTGTTATTCTGCGCTCATGGCGCGCAACGCGCGCGCCGACAGGATTTTAACCTCGAAAATGTTGCATCCGGGCAAATTCTGATCATTTTGACGTATCGTATGTCTCTGTGCATTCAGCCGTTTTGCGTAATCTCGGTGTATGAGAACAACAATTATGCCAAAATAATCTTGGAGATTATAATAACATCTAATGGCAGCAAGATGGTTTCTTTTAAGGATTATCAAATAAGTTAAAATGTAAACATTTTCTAGTCGTGCAAGCCATGGGTGCTATTTAAAACTTTGACTCGGATAGCACAGTTAACTATATATATTCGCAAATTCGCATGCATTTCTGCGCGTTTAATTTCTTATTCTTTACTTGCGCGATTTAGCGTCCTATATGTTATCCCAAACGCCAAACATCGATTCCAATTAGATCGTATGAAATTGAAAGATTCGATTAAACACTCGTTACTCAGCTTTCTTCTCTCTCATCTTAGGCGTTTCGTTTAGATTAGAAATAAATTAGATAAATCGAGTGCAGTACGAGGGTTTCAGAAAGTGCTTGTTTCCATCAGAAGATATAACTTACTACTTACTAGAGTATTGTACCGACTCGTAGGGGAAAGTTTGCGACTAGAAAGGTTGTTTATTACTTTCATTTTTCATCCACGGCGTCTTAAATTATGGCATTAGATCATTTCGAAGGACTTATTTAAAAGTGCCTGATTGATTTTGGAATAATTCTGTCATCCTGTTGAACGATAGTCAAAAGTTACATTAACTGCGAACCTAAACCTAGGAAGGTGAAGATAGTGCCAGTTTTCGTTCTCGTTGCATAAAACTGCCTGTCCATCTATCCTGTCCATTTGTAACTTTGCAAGGAACGATTGACCAATGCTACAAACAGATGGTAATGAACCAACTCATAGTGCGAAGCCCTTGTTACTAGCATCTACCGATTGAGGGAAGATGAGACACAAACGAGAATTATTTCCCGAGGAATGATTCTGGCCTAGGTGCGATGACTCTCTCTTGGAATCTTGAAGAAACACTCACAATAATGACGAAAAATTGCTCGGGTCATCCTCAGTTTATTATCGCTTCTCGAAATAAGGTAATAATCAAAGTTGAGAGTTCATTTAAGCAATATTAGCGGTCTATTCTCTGTCCTCCGCCTTCCTTACTTGTGTGCAATATTTAACTCTTCAGACTCAACCATATGGTTTAAACTTGATTCATTTTGTAGCTCAAAGCACTCAGGAAGCAAATAAACTCGGCAAATGAGGTGTAGAATGCAGAAGTTCACGCTTACTGGAGTTCTTCGACTGGGCCAGCTGCACTGACAAAGCAGCCAAAACGAGCTGTTAGTCAAGTTGGTGAGACCTGAAACTGCATGCAGATTGACCAACCTAGAAGATTAAGATTTCCAAAATATTGGAGACTGTCGTCGCACCCCGTGGCATTGGTGTGCTGAGGAAAGGCGAATAAGATGCTTGTGAAATTTGTCATTGTGACTGGCCTTAAATGCCAGAAGAGGTCACAACTTCAGTTCAGAACAGAAGCTGCTCGGATTTTCCTTCATAAGTTGATAAGTTGCATTGCTTGTTGCTAAGAAGTTTTGAAATTAATTCTTGCATTTAATTTTCTTAAGGAGAATTTAATAACATTTTGAATCAGATTGATTTTTTAGTCTGCCTAGGTACGACTTTTCGTTCCAAGATTATGAATATTTTCCTGGACGGATGTTGACTTTATTATTCCAAACAACTAAATTAACATGACTCGTTTAACGTGAGGCAGGGTTGGGCCTGCAGATATGGATGGAGGTGGGCATTTTAACGTAATTTAATTTTTATTAAAATTAATAAAATTAACATTACTAGCAGCCTGAGCCAGCGCAAGCCCTGGCAAATGCTTTGCTACGCTGCGCTTCTTCTCCGCCGACAACTTTCTTAATTTCGACACATCCCTGCCCTGCTTAGTTGTTAGGTCGAACAGCCCATTCCAAACAATTTAGCCATATTGTCACGGGAAAAGTTTGTTATTTTGCGCTCAGCGCGCTACGCGCTCATGGACCAGTCTGTAAAAGAGAGGTTCCCTACAAGGAAGAATTCTGCGTCTTTTGACGTATCCCTCGCCTTTCTACATTGAGTAGTTTTGGTGAAATCTTGTCCCATTGTTTCAAACATCGATTTCTAGCTCATTATTAAGGAGGATTGTATATAAAAAATTAAAATAGCTAATCCACCCTTAATACAGTTTTGTCCTTGATCGCCCTCCATGCTCGAGAAGGTCTGGTTCACCAAATGAGATGAATTGAAGCCTATGCATTCTCAGTCCTGTTCTACTCGGTTCTAGCTCTTGCACTGTACTCTGTGAACATAGACAGTGCTAGCATAGGGAATTTATTTTTGTAGCTATATGAGTGGCTATGGATGAAGGCTCTCGGCCAGATTGGGTTGAGGCTTTGCTTAAGGGCAGCGAGTTGAATTGGATGGAGAATGGTAGGGTCGGCCAGGAGGGAGGAAAAGTCCCTGGATACGGCACGGACACGGAGAATGAACCCCTCAAGTGGCCTCCACTTCATTCTCAACACTTGCACTCCCTCACTATACCATTATCGTAGGATATCATTATTACCACACAGTCCTCCTTTTAGGACGTAACATACCAAAGATTCTTTCTCCGGCTCGTTTTTCTAATCTTATTCAGTGAACAAGGAAGAAATTGTCAGTGTTTCTACTTCTATTCTATTCATCCTCCTAATCCTATAAAACCTAATTCTATTTACACTACAGTCTGACAATCGCCTTTACATACATTGAAATCTAGTCAAAGAGGAAACAAACCAAAAATTAAGAGGGATTAAATTAGCGATCATTCATTCTATAGTTCAGTAGTTTTGCTGAACAGGTGAGTCAAACTTTGTATTGTCTTAATTGTTTGATAGCAGTGCTTAAGTCGTCAGACGTGAAAGTTCCTGCTCCACAAGGGATCTCATTAATCTTTAATCTTGTAAACCCTTAAGCTTAATTAGAATATCGGATCTAATCCAAACATAAAATACACGTGAAAATACAATACAACAAAGTCAGGTGAAGTGTGTGATGCCAGTACTCTCTTTTCTTGATAACAACTACACTGACTATTTTATTTTATATGTTAAACACTGGTTTTCTAAAGTTTTAGATGAGACGATCATCTCAATAATTCTGACTTCGTTTCTGTTGATCTATATTCTGAATTCTTTTCGGTGTGGGTGAGATGTCCACAATAGCCACTAGGGAGTGAGCATCTCGAGTATTTCGTTTCAGAAATTAGACTTTGAATTGTTCCTGTGCTAGTGCTGTGGAAAAGAAATTGATTGAAAGTTAAGTAAAAATATTTACTGTCCTCCATCCTCCATCGTAAATAATAAACTCAAATAAATGGAGAGAAAGGTGGGAGGGAAGGAAAATATGAGGGAGTGTTGGATTGAGTACGGAATTATTATCAAATTGAGTAATTTGCTTGGAATTCTTAGCTTTTAGCTAGAACAGGCTTAGTAAACTCTTGTAATAATAACATAGTTAATAGAAATTCAATACGTTACATCCTTGAGATCAGGGCAAAATAATCAATTGGAACTTCTATATTTCAAAATCAAGAGAACTATAAAGGAAAGCAGCGGCACCGGTTCGGTTGCACGTTTTTAAAGAGTTGAAATGCACATTCCGTTTTTCAAACTTTGTACGCATAGTTGTTGTTTTCGAATCGTTGTTGAAGAATCTTCTAATTTATTTTAAATAGTATGACTTCGTTATATCTTCATTTTTCCTTCTCTTTCTTTCTTTCAATTCAGAACGATTTTTTTTTTCATATCAACGTTTAATGTAAGGCTGAGGCACGGTTAGGGCCTGCAGATTAATCGACACAGAAATCGAGCGGAATTATAAAGAATTATGATGATAAAAGGTTGCATTTATTACAGTGTTCATTCAGAAGTTTCACCATTTATCCCGATTGAATTATTTGTGGGAACACGGAAAGGTTACATTACATCATACGAACATACAGAGATCAGTACTAGAATGGCGACGGGATAGGTGTTTGTAAACGTCTGAATGTCTGCCTGTCTGTCTCAATGTAATTGTGTCATTCCTGCCTTGTTCCTCCCATGACGTCTAGAAGGATTCATTTTGATCTTAGTACAGCTTAGTTTGTGCCGCTTAGTAATTGACTGGATATTGCAGGCTGATTCCTGCAGGTCTTGTTATTAGGACTACGATATTTCAGTGAATGTTAATGTTATCCAGTTCGAGAGAATTGAATGCAGGGGTTATCTTAACTGAATCCATTCACTCATTCAAATGCGTTTTGTTTGCTCAACCTTGCATTTCTAAGATTTCTTTCTTAAAAGTCGTATGATTTTAAATATTTGTTTGGATGAATATTTCCTGTACAAGTGGAGTGTTCAAACAGACAACTAGTAAATGAAGTCTAGCTGCAGATACAGAAATGGCGAGTTCAACCATGTATCATCTAACCCCTGCCTGTGCCTATGCAGTGTTAAGAAAATAATAGAAACAACCAAAGGAACATTTTGTATACCTTCCATACAATAGGGTAAACTTTCGTAGGGTTGGGGCGGACTTAGGGTGACTTGGCTTCAGACAGAGTGAAAGTGCATTGACATCAAGCCCATAGCCCAATATTCCTTCCTCCGCCTCGTGCTGGAATTTTTCATACATGGAATATGTGTAAGTGTTCACGTTCCATCGAGTTGTGCAGTCAGCATTGCTTCTCTGGTGGACTTGACTGGGATATTACAAATCCACTGTAATAGAAATGGAAAGGAAGGGAAACCCCTTTTGCTTTTATAAGGGTAAATTACATGCACATGCGGTGTCGTCTCTCCGCGTATCAGGCGAGGAAGAAGAGTGAGAGTGAAACTGCATTTTTTTCAATATCAAAACCAAGCCTTCCACCCAGCTACCCTTAGCAGCCCTGTTTACATTTCATCCTTAAACCCAGATAAAGGAAATGAAAAATGTAAACTTGAAATGCATGCAAATAAATAATTACGATGAATTATTTTGGCACGGGATTTTATAATTCATATTTTACTCAATTTTTTTGTCTTACCAAATCTTACTAAAACTTACTGATCACTAAATGTGACTTATAGTGAAAAAGTCTGGTTAGTTAGAAACTGAGCAGATTCAAATAAATTATTTTCTATAACATACCAAAGCATTAAATTAAATTCATTTAGCTTCTATTCCTCCTTGTCAGATTACTTTTGCCTTGAAACATCTGTCTAAGCATGATATTATATGGCTAGATATAATTCTTAGCAAAACGTATAGGAAAGAAAAGCCGGAGCAAATCTCAAAGCATAATTTTCGTCTTTCAAATTGTTCCAGAAACGAAGTTTACATTACGAGGGGTTCTTTTGATGAAGAAGTTATTCTAAACTTAAGGAAATACGAACTCCGGGGAAATGGGAAGTACAGATCAACATTTCTGCCTTCGTTGGAACAAGTACGTACTTCGAAAATCATGTATTTTTATTACTGACATTAATCAATCTTCTAATTTTAGCCATGCGAGCAACTTCACTGAGGTATTAGAGCGACTTCTGCAGCAGGAATCACTAACAGACGTCACACTAGCATGCGATGGTCAAACTTTTCGAGCTCATCAGACTGTCCTATCAGCATGCAGTCCTTACTTCGAGAGTGTTCTGGTTAAGAACACACACCCTCATCCGATCATTTTCATGAAAGATATCAAATCTTCTGAAATGAAAGCACTTTTAAATTTCATGTACAAAGGCGAAGTTAATGTATCCCAGTCTACACTCTCGGAATTTCTCAAGACTGCGGAAGCCTTAAGAATCCGCGGATTGACGGAAGGTAGCGAAAATAGCACAACTGACAGAGACAGCGGAAGTCCGGTAGTTTCAGCAAAGCCTTTGAGTGGTTCCAATCCAGTGTCTCTCATCAACACCGTTGCTCATGTTGAGTCCCAGATTTGCAGTCGAAAAAGGCGCCGCATGAGTGCAAGCAGCGAAGATGGTGATGTTGACCCTTTGCTGGTTTCTGCGAATCATCGTGTAAGTATGCTTAGTTTTGGTTTAATTTAGAAATATGCTTATGGAATGTCAAATATTGAGTCGAACATTAGTTATGCTTGAAATATAAACGTTCACACAAAGTCATGATTTTTGAGGTCGCCGTAACACATTTTTTACTTTTTTTATGATAATTAAAAGCGGTATCTTGTACATTTGTTAGAATGAATTGTCGGTTACATTTCTAATTTATTGTCCTTCATACTAATTAAACTCAACGAGTGCTTCACACTCGTATCGTGATAATCACAACCTGGATTTTATGTATATTCTAGGCAATATCACCAAAAACTGAGCATCTGCGTATTTTGGATGGAATCTCCGTAGGTGCATCTGTAGTTTCTTCCAGGGCATCTCCTTCTGGAGGGGTTTCTATCACTAAGCCGATTGGTCCTCGATCGCCTAGTCCACTTCATAGCCAAGATAGTGGATCTGCGCCAACTATAATTGATCCTACCTCATTTCTCTTACCGGTTATGGAAACTGAATCAAGTGAACAAGATTTTGGAGATGATTCCGAGTTTGGTCTGAATATGAAAATGGAAGATGATGATGATGATGATGATGACGATGACGAAGGCATTGATGGCAGTCAGTATACAATTGGTTACTATCCACATGTTTCGAATATTTTGGTAAGGAAAGACGAGCAAGTTTGAGCAACTAGTATTACACTAACTATTAACTATAACTAATAACTCAATATAAGTTGTCAACAAGAGTAAGGAACACTTTGTACTCAGGTTGTCACAATATATTTTGCAGGATAAATCAACCAGTGACGACGAGAAGTTGGATGGAGATTCCGATCCGCAGGGGTCCTCGAATGCTGAAGGTCTGGAAATACAGGACGGTAAGTGATAGCCTAGAAAATTAGCAATGTCCTAGTTTGTACTTTTCTAAAGGTGAGCGTCCGTACGGATTCTGTATGTGTAATTAGTGCTAATAAAATAATTTAATAAAACTAATCGCCGGGTTTTAACTATACTTTCACAGGACGTATATACGGATCCATCTTCGAAAAGGTGAAGGGAAGCCCTCATTTGAAACGTTGTAAATTGTGTGGAAAATTGGTAAGGGGAAGGAAGCATCGGTTTGTTCACATGCCCGGTACATATTCGTGCCCATATTGTCCATGTGTTTACACAAGAAGTGACAACTTGAATGCACATGTTCGAGTAAAGCATGGAAAGCCTAAATGCGCCGCTACAATTGTCAACTCGAATTCCAGTACTTTGGCAAGTCCTGTGAACAATTCTGCCGCCAGCACTCTGGTCAGTCTAATTAGTGCTGCTTCTTTGGAAAAATTGGAAATGAAATGAAGTCAACAAAATGCCTATTCAAACGTATTGTACGTATTTGGACCAAAGAATTCAGCTTAGTTTTAGTTTGTAATAACATTGCATGCAATCATTTGTATTAGTCCTGTCACGTAAAACGATGTGATTGATATGCAAGTTTAGCTTTTAAAGGAATCCCCACCCGGTTTTAATCTTTTTTAGTCTAGTTCAGTTGTCAGTTGAGCCCAGTGTGATACAGAACCTTCAGGGGAAATGAATGTACGAGTCAAAGTGTTCATTTTCTTCCTTGAATGCGAGATCTAGTAATCATCTAATGAATAACAAGCAGACCAAATAATAATATATAAGGTAATAGAATATAACAAATATAACGTAACTTTAATTACTTTCAGAACAAAAATTAATTTTAGATATGAATCGTGAAAATATAACTAACTAATTAAGAATATCATGTTCATAAGAAATTCAGATAAGCGTTAAAACGTCCTTTGTCCGATATTAATATACGTAGATAACCTTGGAATTATAATGTTTTTCAAGTCTTCAGACGTAATAGTAGTAGACACGAGGCGAGAAAGTAAAGTCGGATGAGAGAGTCTAGTTCTGTAAAATCTGTCACTAAAGTGCAATCAATCCAAAAATTTAGTTTGTAGGCAATAATCCAGAGAGGAAAGCATTTATTTTTAATGGTAGATTAGAAGGATCGAAAGCCCAAAGCATAATTTTCTGAAGTAATTATGTAGTGGTGTTGGGATATCTCATATGAAGTGTAAATTTTTTTGACTGACGTTTATGTTCGAACTAATCCTAATATTTTGAATGTTAATTGAGTATGCTAGTAGTTGGTCAAGTCAAGTCAAGGTAGTTTAATTGTGTGACTATTTAATCACTGATATAGTTTTGGGTGAGTTTAATTAACACAGTAAGATTACTATGTTTCAAGTATTGAATCTGTGCTGTTTTTGGTCTCAAAGCACTGGCTTTAGGCCAAGCCGTTTGAGAAGTTTCAGTTCCATAAGTAATTAATTAGCTACAGACATTGCAGATGAGTTGTTTGATCTGTGTGTATTAGGTGGATCAGGTCATCGTAATAATCATTCTTGTTTCCATTTTCACCAAGAATTTGAGGTGGGCAAATCCGCTCTCCAGATTTGACTTTGACAATTGAATTGACTTCGTTCGTAACGAAGATATTAGTTCGGAAAGGATGCCTGTGTATTTGTGAGGGTTCGATATTTATAGTTTGTCAAGTTTTTGCTTTATGTAAGACGCACGAATATTACAATTTGAACTTTGAAACTAAAATCAATATTATGTTCAAAATTGCCTAAATAGTGGACCTCGTCGAAAGAGAATTTTGTTCATGTAAAGTGTGGAAACGGGTTTTCTTAGTTTTCAAGCAAACGGGAAATGTTCAGCTGAAAGTATGGGTTATCGCTAATTGTATGTATCCTGTCGTGTGTCGTGATCGTGAGTGAAGAATTTAAGTACAATCAGTTTCATTTTTGAGTAGTCTGTTTATGGTGCCTTTACTAATTAAAGAATTTCAGTAAACGAACTATTATATTGCTAAAAAATCCGAAGTGTACTGTCGTTAGTTATTATGTTCAAGTACATTACCGTTCTTGCGAACTTAACAACTTTTATGTACCGTTTCCTGCGGCCTTCAATGTAAAAGAGTAACCTTGTGTACAAGAGTAGCTCTGGTTCAAATGTCGATCTTGAAATCTTGAAACGTAATAAAATTTGTGTCACTTCAAACGTTGTACTGGTTCTTTGAGAGTTCATCATATATTTTGCAGAAAATTAAGAGGTCACGCAAACCGGCTAGGCATAAATCTATTATCAAACGCACAGTAGAATTATTTCTCCGATAGTTTCAGGACACCAGGCCAGAGGTTCAAGGGAGCGAAGCAAGTTAACAACCTCATTGGACAACTCGGCAACACTAACCAGTGCCATTATGTCAGATTTGTTGAACATAAGTTTTAGTTTTCGACACACTTGTATTGAAGTACTTTTGCAAACGACACTTTTTTGTGTCACTTTTTTTCCCCAATTAGGCACACTTTCATTTTATTTTAATTATAAAGATTTAAGAAGCTAAGGAAGATTTTTCTAGACGAAATTTTTTCTAAAATACCTAGAGTAATAATTGGAATGCAAATAAGTTTAATTTCAGATTCATTATGACTGCTTCTCCAGAGCTTTGAACTTTGCTTCTAAACGTTTTGAATAAGCATCCAGTTTGTAGGCAGCATGTTCTAACTTATTCACACTCTCTTCAATATGAGCGAGCTGGCACAGCAATGGGTCCAAACTTTTATCTATTAAAAAAGCAGCGATGTTGTAGTTTTAGCAGAAACTTCGGAAAGCACGTTTGAATAGAAATCGAATAACCCTCTTACTATTACTAGAACTTACATTTGCTGTTGAGTTCTTCAAACGTTCTTAAGACATTCCCAGATATCTGACACATATCCGAGTACTTTGCAGCTGTAGCTGTGTTGAGATTTTCCAGTAGTTTATAGCTTTCCTATTCAACCAAAGAAAAGTTAGTTTTGTATTCTAACTTCCCATTAACAGTCCTTGTTTGAGGATGCATGGCGAATCGTATTCAAGCTCCCCTAATACCTTCATGACTAGAAGCTCCCCTTGTAAATAGTCAGATGCTTTCTCAAAAGCATTCCGGGCCAAATTGCTGAGGGATGGGTCGTGCGGTTCAAAGCTGCAGACGCTTTCTGACATTGCATTATCTAAGAAATTAATTATAAAAAACTCTAATTATTAATGAAATTTCCTGTACCCATCTTTTAGACTCTTTCTTATCACTATCACTAATTTCACGATGTACTTATCAGCTTATCTTAAGCAAATTACTCTTAACTAAGGTAGGAATGGGGGTTGTTAACAAGACATGTTTAGTCAACTAACTTTGATCTGGATGAGTAGAGAGAGACAGCTCACCAAGCTATTCACCCATGTCAACCCAGCCCAACTAGTTAAAAACTAAACTTTCTGTAAAACTAAAATCTCTTCTCACCTTCTGGCATCTGTAGAGCCACCGTAGTAGAATTTTAATCTTACGGATTCCCCAAATAGTGCTCAGACAGAGATGCAGCCCAAACAGTTGATCACAAGAATAAGAATCACGTATCTCGATTACTTTCTATCGTTTGAACTAATCAAAACAAGACCTTCCGTATAACTAACTCAAGAACACAAAATAAATCGAGCTGAGATCGTATTTTTCAAGTTTCATGTGCTAGTGAGCACGGCATCGAGCACGGGATACAACACACTTTATGCCTGCATA
>WJEZ01002765.1:0-12531 GCA_009869925.1 Thalassaphorura encarpata | reverse complement strand
TTCTTGGGAACGGAAGGAATACTTTCTGTGTTTTATTTTCCTTGACACAAGACTTATGATACCAGGCTTCTCCAAAACATTCACGATTCTCGCAGCCAATCCATTCCTTCGTTGGGCTGTCTTCAAGAGCTTCGTGGCGGATGCAGTATCTACGATAAAAATGTATACTTTAGCATAGTGGGTAAAAATCAATAGGCTCATGTATAATTGTGATTCCTTTTCAAGCTTTCAATTTTTTGGTCTTATTACCTTGTCTGTCTAATGCAACGCCCAATATCATGCCAAGAAAACTGAAATAGCTTTAGAGCAATTTTGTCGGGTAACACTTCAGTTCAGAGTTCATTGTCTTAAATTTTTCCTCGCCATATGACTTTTCAAATACATTTAGTTCTTGCTGGCAAAGTGCCGTGACATAAATGTGAAGCACGAAACGAAAGAATGCAGTTGTTGGGTTGAACTTGTCCTTCACATCACCCCCTGCCTGTAAAGTTAAATATTTTAAGGCATTATTAACATTGAGAGTTTGGTTTCACTTGTGTCTATCTATTCATATTCGGACAAAGCAGTAGAAAATAACCTGTTTAATTACTATTACGTTTTGAATTGGTATGATTTTTTACCTGCGGGTGACCAAAAAAGGCCTTCAGATGTGGAAGGCTTCCACGTCCGAAATAATGTTCGCTCGACTTAAAAAGAACGTTGATGTCGTCCTATGTATCAAATTTTAAAAGTTATTGCTTCAAACTATTTTAGTCATATTGCATAGTTCTAACTTGCAGCAGTACGCCCCTTTTGCGCCAGGCAGAAACTCCTGGGTATAACCCATCTAGCTTTCCAGGCTCAGTAATAGAGTTTAGCCTCAGCTCCTAAGCAGCTCTGACTCTGTCAGCGGTAAGTATATCTCCCGAAGCTATTACTGAAAATAATTTTCCGGATAAGTCTTTACAAATTATGTTATATAAAAGTAAGACCCAAACTTACGACTGCAATTTTTTTTAAAATTTCCACCATTCCATCCTTCGTATTTTCATCTTCCATGAATATTCCCATATTCACCTGAAATTTAAACACAACCCACTAGATGTTTGTTCATTTAGATAATACTATAGATTATTTTACCGCTTGACTTCGTCGAACCGAATAATCCTGATAATCGTGAGGTGTGTGCCATACAATACGGCGCTTCATTGGTTTAAATATATTGATTGATTGAACTAAGGTTCTTTTGATGCACGTCACATTATCCTTTTTAATTACTACCAATTCTTCTTCGGTTGGCAGAAAGGAATCAAGCGGTAAATCTACTGCATTTAGCCGTTTATAATTAGTAACGGCTTCTTGAAGTTCAACTGGAATACATCTAAAAACTACAATGGCACTGACAAGATTCAACATGGTATTCCTATTTCCAAAACTGCTTGAGCCTATCTTGACCAGTTTGTTCAAATTATCAAAGGTGAAGTTTAATCCAAACACTTTGTCGGGGCTAGCTTCATCTTCAAAATCCAAACATCTATTTTGTTTTTTTCTTTGCTCTGTATTCAGGAGATTTCGATGCAACTCTCGTGACAACTGCAGAAATTCTCAAAGCATGAGGAACCGGTTCCACATCTTCTCAATCCATTTCGTACAAACTATCTCCTTCACTGTTATTTTTATTCAACAAAGACGAGATTTTCTGTTAACAAATCACTTAAAATTTAGGCCAAAAACATATTCATGAAAGCAAGAAATTAAAGTCTTACCTCTTACCACCGGTTTACAGATTCATCATATTTTTCTCTCAGAAGATCAAGTAAAGCCACAACAGCGTCGTAACTACAGCAAATTCCAAGCTTGTTGAGTGTGTCTAAACAGAATCATATCGTGATTATTGGACTTATTCATTAATAAATATAAAACTGATATTACGTGTTAGCTTTGGTTTACCACAAAATAACTCCAATTAATTTTTGTAGCCGCTTGCAAAATTGATTGTGATGATTCGTGCTGATTGCAAGTATGATTAATCGTTTGAACACACTTTCTTCTCCTTTTCTTTTCGGCCGGGAAGTATGAATTATATTGTCTCTCTGACTAATAATTTTTTTTTAAAAATTATTTTACTAACTATTCACTATTGTTATCTGAAATTTTGTCCATTTCCCTTGTCACTTTGCTGATTGACACTTTCTATCCAATCAAGTCCTTCAATTTTTTGACATTGGAACGAGATTTCCAAGTGGGAGGATTTTGATGACGTCATCCGCCCTGCTGTTGTTTACTTTCCTCGGACTTTTGGAGAATTTTCAACCTACTTTCGTTATGCTGACTTTTCTTCAACTTAGCAATTTAGCAGTTAAGGACGGGGAGGGTTTTTGCCTAGATGAGATGGATTTGGTTATCGATTTACTGAAAAAAAAACCTCCTTTGCCTTCTCTGCGAATTTGCCTAACAGGCAAGTCGTTCTAGTGCTGGTGAATTTCATTTTTTTTTGACACTTTTGGCTGTCAAGAATTTCATACTTTACAGTAACTTGCACGTGACTGTCCTAGAGCATGGACTGGTACAAATGCAAAAATGAAATAGGAAGGAAGAATCAGCTTAAATGCTCTCAATGCAGACGTGTCTTTCATCGAGTCTGTTTTTCAAAAATAATGTGTTCTTTGCATTGACCATTTGGGTTTGTCCTGATTGCCACTCGGATGGAAATTCAGCCCAAATCACCGACGTATCGTCAGTGCTAATTTCGTCATCAACCACACCCCCTATTACTGTTACATTATCTTCAAATTCGGCGTCAGCTTTTACTAGATCAACAACAACTACTAAATCAACATCAGCTACTACAGTCACATCTACATTATCGACTTCTGCAACATCGTCAACGACTGCTGATAAATCAAATCGTAAAGTTACTAGGTGTTTCATGTGTGCTAAGAATATTAATACTAAAATTCGCCTGTCATGCTCGATATGTGCAGCAGTGGCACATTCATCGTGTCTTGGAATTTCACTGCCTGACACTAAATTATTTCTAATTTCAAAAAATTGGGTATGTATATTGTGTAAGAGTTTTGAATCCATCACCACGTCATTTAAGGATGGTATTTTTTTACCCCCTTTAGTTTTTGTTTAAAATTCAAACGTAAACTGTCGGAATAGTTCCAAGAAATTCAGGAGTAAGGGTGAGTTGGTTTTGCGTTGCTCTGATTGTCTTGAACATGTCCATAGAGACTGCTTTATTAGAAATGAATCCTCTTTTGTTTGTACTTACAACTCATATATTGCATTGGGTGTATTTTTCCTGTTTCTAAACTTGACCTGGATGATGATGTTTTTCATAGTAGCTTGATGTTTGAACCACTGACAATAGGAGTAGATGTTTTAGACGCTGAATATTCACTTAAAGTTTTACCTGGGCTAAAGATTGCTCATTTAAACATTCGTAGCCTGAATTCGCTGAAACTAACCCATGTGAAGTTTTTAATTGGTATGTATAAATTTGATATTTTTACGATTTCTGAATCTTGGCTTGACTCAAATTCAGTTCATAACTTGGAGATTCCAAATTTTACATGTTTTCGCCAAGACCGTATCCGTCAGAGTGGCGGTTTAATCACTTATGTGCATTCAAAGTTTAATGTTATTTTGCTAAATTCCGATATTCAATTTGAAAATGAAACAGAATTCATGATTCTTTCAATAAGGTTTCCTAATAGTAAACCAGTAATCATAGTTTCTTTTTATCGTCCGCCAGGATATATTTCCATTACTGACTCCTTTTTTGTAAATTTGAATTTACATGTTCTTTCTCTTATCGTCAATTCTAATGATATAGTAATAATTTGCGATTTTAACCTTGATTTGCTCTCAAAATTTGAGGCAGCACATGAGATCTTGAATCAGCTCTCTAAATATCATTTTTCTCAATTAATCGATAACCCTACAAGGGGAACTACTCATTCACAAACGTTAATTGATAATTTGTATTATCCTAAAATTAATTTCGTTGCTCAAAGTGGTGTAACTCCTGTACACTTTTCTGACCATAATTTAATTTTTTATGTACTAAAAAAACCAAAAGTGCATTTTACACCTGAATTGATTTCTACCCGCGATTACACTGACATTGACTCTGATGGTCTTAGACAAGTTTTTAAAGATGTAACTTTCCGCACATGCACTTTAAACTGTATTGGTGTGGATCGAAAACTTTTGACTCTAAACACCTGCGCAGTGGGTGTAATTAATCGTTTTTGTCCTCCACTAACTCGTAGAATTAAATCTAGACTCACATCACCTTGGTTTTTGCAAGGAACTTAAAGTTCTAAGTCATAAAGTACATTCGCTGCGTTCAAAAAAAAAAATTGATAAAATCTATAAAGCGTTTTCCTGAATCTAGTGAGCATTTTAAGAAATTTGAGTTGGTGGATAAGGACTATAAATTCTATCGAAACACTCTTAATGCCAGGTTAAAAACCACTAGCAATAAATATCATACAAATGCATTTCTAAATGCTGATTGCCCGAAAGCGTCGTGGAAAATCTTAATTAGACAAAACCATCAGCCTACACAAATTCTCTTTTTGCAAACTGAATCTGGACTGGTGTCTGATTTTGTCTCGATTGCAAATGCATTAAGTACTGCTTTCACAATCAACAGGCCTGATTCGTCACTCTTTCTCTTAAATTTTCAAAGGGTTTTGGTACCTATAGATTTTCCAGAGTTTAGTTATGATTTAAATCCATTCTTAATCCTAAATACAAAGGGTGAATCATGTCTTGGGTTAAATGGAATTCCTGCTAAGCTAGTAAAAAAATTTGTACCTGCTTTGCCTCCTTCTATCATTGACATTTATCACAATCCTATCTCCTAAATTCCGATGTTCCTCAAGGATCAGTGCTGGGGCTTTTGCTTTTTATACTATTTTTTGACGACATGAAGGATATATTGAATGAAATTACAATATTTTTTGCGGATGACATTGCATCTCTCTTAGCTCACAAATGCATGCAATCTCTTTTTAAACGTCCTGAAGCTTTTTTTGTTAGAATTCATGAATGGTGTGTCTCAAATAAAATGGTTTTGAACAGCAAGAAAACTAATTTCATGATTATGAAGAAACCTGCAAAATTTTGTTCTAAGCAAAAATATTCTCTCCATGATACTGGAATGACATCTGTTTCCTCCCTATTTGGACAAATTGAAAAAGTTTCCGAATTCTGTTACTTGGGACTCCGTATTGATGATTCTCTTACTTTCCACGAGCACATAAAAATCATTAACGCTAAAATGAAATTTAAATCGCAGCAGTTTGTTCATAATAAACGTGCTATAAGTAATGAAATGTTCCCTATGGTTTTTAAAGCCACAGTGTTACCCTATCTAGATTTTGCTTTACCATTCATTTCAAATTGTTCAAGTATTCATGTGATTCAGTATTCAGGTTATTATGTAAAGGGATATGCCTACAGGCGCTTCCAAGTCTGCTTATGATCCAACATTGGGCAGGGTAAAGTTGAAGTCACATCTGAAATCTGTTGGAACTAAGGAACTTATTTCTTTCTATGAGCAGTTTGGCTTACAAACGGTTATAGAGAGAGCTTCGTTTCTCACATTAACTACTTTGCATACGATTCTGAACACTGACTATAATTTACACTTAAGGCAGTTGTTTGCTTCTTCCTCTATGCAGTCATTAAGACAGTCAAGTAGATTGTCAAATTTGATGACTTACAGATGTAGTGCATTTTTGAAGACATGCTACAGACACACAGGGATTGCATTATTCAACTCCCTAAGCTCTCAACTGAAAAAAAAACTAAAGACCCCGTTTGAAGAAGGAATCAAGGTGTGGCTTACTAACAATCGCTTAAAAAATTATGTTTTCTTTTAAACATTCAACCTATATAGTCTTAAAATGGGTTACTAATTTTGATCTGTGTATAATAGCCTCTCTTTTGTTTTGGTTTGTTATTTTTTTTGTTATCCCAACACGGTCCTCTTAGTTATAACAGTTAACCCTGACAAGATTGACCGAATAAAAAAAGCTATTATCTATCTATTTGGACACATACCTTGGAGGATGGCCCCAACGGTCGGAGCTAATTGATTCAATTCTCCTTCAAATCTACCTTGCATGTCAATAATTTCCCTCCTCTGAACATTCTGCTTTAGAAATGTTACTTTTGTAAGTTATTTTATCTCTGATTTGACAATTCGTCTTATAGTAGTTTGTAATGCAGAATTTCGTCTGGCATCGTATTTTGCTGCGAGCATTTTTCATCCAACCGGGGTTTTCACAAGTTTAGCAGTTTGAGAACAAGCGTCGACAAATACGTGACTAGTTTGCGTAGTCTCGTCCTGAATTACTGTTTTTGTTCTGGCATTCTGGCAGTGTTTCATATACTGTCTCTTCAATTAATGTTCCCCCTTCTGTTAAACTCAGAAAAATTTTTTTCTCTTCAGCACTTTTGTGTGAAATGTAACAACCCTTTAGAGTGTCCTAAACTAATATCTAGGTTTCTTACTTTTACATATATGTATGGTACATGACTTGTTTCAAGGAAAAGTCAGCACCAACTATTCAACTTATGGGTGAGTTGCTATCCCCAAGGGTGACTCCATCTCGTCCGTTCTTTCAAGCTGGAGTTGACTTCCCTGGTCCTTTTACTCTCAGCATTGTCCCAGGCCGGAAGCTCAAACTCCAGAAGTCCTACGTAGCAATTTTCGTCTGCATGGCCACCAAGGCCATTCATTTCGAGAAAGTTGGTGATTTATCAACTGCAGCATTCATCGCCACACTCCATCGCTTTGTCTCAAGACGTGGACTCCCCAAGGACCTGTACTGTGACCAAGGGAAGAACTTCATTGGAACCAACACAGAATTCAAAGAATTCAGTTTTTAAATTCTAAAGATCATAAAACAAAAGTTTTTGATTTTTTTTCAGAGAGAGGCATCAATTTCAACATTAATCCTCCTCTCTCTCCTCATCACGGTGGATTATAGGAAGCAGCCGCAAAAAGCATGAGGTTCCACTTGCGTCGCATCATTCAAAATAGAATTGTTTCAATTGAAAAATTTTCAACGGTTCTCTGCCATATTGAGGCTTGTCTCAATTCTCGCCCCATCACGTAGATGTCCACTGACCCTAACGATTTTGAAGATTTGACCCCTGGGCACTTCCTGATCGGAGGTCCCTTGACATCCATGCCACAGCTTGACCTCATGGACGTCAAACAAAATCGATTGACCCGCTGGCAATTGACCCAGCAAATTCAGCAACATTTTTGGAAACGCTGGTCCCAAGAATACCTACAACAACTTCAGTCTCATCCGAAATGGAATTCAACATATCCTAACGTTGAACCTGGAGTCCTGGCCCTAATCCACGATCCTGACTCTAACCTTGGACCATGCAAATGGAAACTTGGACGCATCACAAAAACATTTCTGGACAAGGACAGAAAAACTCGTGTCTGTGACGTCCAAACTTCATCAAGAACCATTCTTTGACGTCCCATTACCAAAATTTCAGTGTAACCAATGTATTAATTAAATATATTTCATTCATTCATCATTTTCAAGTAATCAATTTATCGTTTTTCTTGCATGTATTTGATATTGCTATCAAATTAGTGGTAGTATCGTTAGGGATAAATGAAATCATTCTTTGCTCTTGACCTAACATTGACTTCCCATTTTTATGGCTGTCTCCATCCGAGACAGAGTCAATGCCGGGCCAAGAAATACGTTAATTCAATTAAAATTGTTTTCCTCTTTCAAGTTGAAGTTCACGGTCGTGGATCGTACCACCTTGTGGTGCGATGCCCGACCTTGGCCGTCAACACATTTTCAAGTTCGAATCAATTTATGATTCTTTCCTTCACTGCAAATGCAGTGGCAGGAAATCACTTGCATGTCACCACTCATTCTGTACACAACAAATTTCCTTCTCAATTGGATTTTACTGTAATAAATAGTGGCTTTTCACTCGAGCCAAAAATATTACATCTTGAAGTTCGTCAGTCATTTCTCATCGTCACAACACAAATAGTTTGCCACAGGGCATTTTGGCCCAAGGCACATTTAAGCTCAGTTTCAAAATAGCCAGGCTAGTTTGAGCCCAAACATAGGGATTAAGAAAACTCTAAAATGTCAAACTTTAGTAGCCTGTGGGTACTAAACAATTCTAGTACTAAACGAGTGCTTACTAATTTTTGCGTACCTACCTCCTCCTAGCACTTTGCATCATCATTTAGCAGACATGTTTGTGGATATTCGCAATTTTCAAGAGCAATGTTCCAATAAGGAATGTATACTCATGGGAGACATGTATGCTAGAATACTACTATTTATTATACTTCGAGTCGAAAATCTAAAGATTTCATTACGAACAAACGTGGGCGTTTACTGATAGATTCATTTTGCGAACAGATTTGTTTATTTTAAATGGTAATTCGATGTCTGACGAGCATGGAGCCTTTACATTTGTGAACTTAAACGGCAATAGTGTTATAGATCTATGCTTAGTCTCTAAAACTATAAAATATAATTACAACCTAGGATTGTAAAGTTTGGTACTTTCCAGTCATTTCCTGATAAAGTGCAAAGGAATCTTCTCAAGCAATTTTAACGACAATTTACCAACGCAATTGATTCGTGGAATAATCTAGAATGATGATAAGTATAGTTACTTTCAAATAAACCTGCAGGAAAAATTAAATGGCTTAGAAATCAGTTCCCTTGGTGACCTCATAAATGTGATTTCTGTTACTGAAGAAAGTTGCGAATTTATCAAAATTAAGAAATTAGGGAATTCATATCAGTCGTATGACTACACTTGGTTAAGCAGGGAATGTCAAGAGTTAAAATCAAAAGCAAGTATTCAGAAAGGAAAAAAATGGTAACACCGATAACATGCAACTAAAAAGACTAGAGTATTTACAATCAGAACTAGCTATAAAAACTTCTGAAGCAGATACGAATGGCATTTTACCATACATCCCACCAGCAATTGCGAAATTCAAAATGTAGCAAAGACTTTTACGCCGAAACTAAACTGCATAGAAATAACAGTAGGAATGTCACTTTGACTGGCTTGTCACTTTGTGCTCATTAACTCTATATCCGGTAATATTTTTAACTCTTTGTCTTCATGTGATTTGTTCAGATATTGTTAAACTAGCGAATCGCTAGGGTAAATGCCAAAAAATGAAAACGACCTCTGTGCTGTTCGGTTGTTCTAGATACTTTTTTCCGATTTTTTCTCTCAAGGCAATAATTTTTTACTCGGTTTTCTATCTCTTACAAGAAATAAGCTTTTATCTCTTACTCTTTCCTTTCAAGATTCACACCCAGCTGCCCTGCTCATAAATCTATTCGACCTTTTTACAATCAACGCTTTCTTATAACTCAAAAGCTCACACGAAGTGGGTCGTTCTCCCGTCTCCTTCACAAAATGTAACAAACTTCAAGTTACACCCAAACCACAAACAAAAGCTTTCTGCTTTGTCATTTTACTCCACTTCCGTACACTATGCAATAAACGCCAAGTGAATTCATAAAACCCAATTAGCTGCTTCGTTCTTGTAACGCCTGAGCCACCCTTGAACCACCCTTTTCCCATCCTCATCCCTTCCCGCACCGCGCAGTCACTCATCCTCCATTCTAAAAGGACAGGACAAGGCAAGGCAGAGGAGATGACACCATTTTTGCCTTCACTTCATCTACGGACTCGGTCTCCGGTGCTCAGACCAGCAGCAGCAGCAGTTTACCCAGTTCATTTCATTTTCCATTGTCTGATTTGGGACTAGCCCAAGCCAAAAGTATGTGAAGTATTGTAGGGAATAAACATTGGCTTTTTCTTGTTCATCGTGTGTTCGTCTTCCTTCCTTCCCTCATTGGGTCAGAGGTCAGCATCTGGGAGGTATTTCTTTTCTTTCTTTTGGGTTTGGGCGTGGGCTTCTCCCATATGGGGAAGTCAGAGAGCCTCATAAAGGCCAAAGAGCCTGGGTCTTCGGTGAGTTAGGGCTAGGAGAGGTCTAGCCGCTTCATAAATGGCGACCGTGACAGTTTCTCTTTCATTTTCATTTGGGAGGTCACGCCCAATAAAATTAAAATTAATTAAATTAAAAGTTAAATTTTAAATTAAAATGATTCTTGCGGGAATTGATTTTTTTCTTTTTCACATACGAGAAAAAATTATTCAAATACATGGTTATTAGTACGGTGAGTGGGTCATGAGAGCAAGGGGGTCAAAACAATTGATTTTTTGGGAAAAATGTAAAAATCCCATAGAATTCTTGTAAATGATGTAAAAGTAGAATTTTTGAGTTTTTCTTGCTATACTTTTGGGGCATTGTTGAGACATAAGAGTGAATGATGGTTTGCGTGGTTTTATAAAAATTCTTTCATAATGGGATGAACAGTTAAAAGATAATTTCTAAGTGAACGATAAATCTGTCTTCTGCATCTAGGCCTCTTAGGCTTAGCTGCTGTTAACTATAATTGATAATTTAAGAGTAAACTTCTGCCTCTAGGCCTCCTAGGCTTGGATGCTGATTATTTTATGATTTAGATGTGCGTTCAAGTTGAATTTGTAGACGAACGACTGAACGAGCATTACAACTGGTTTCAATTTTACGAAAAACAGGTGAAAATATAAAAATCTATAAAGAATAACTTAAAAATTATTTACTAACACTTTCTAACAAAGAGATATTTCAAGATTTTAGAGTTTAATTTTTCTTAAGAACAGGATTGACTTTCAAAAATGATCTGAATCTAATATCAGTTTTCAGAAGTTACACATGCATATGCATTCATTACTCTGGCTATTCATTATAAAAGAAAAATTCAGTATACTTTGATTATTCAGTTTACCGTGGTTGTTAGAAAGTTTTGACTAGTACCTTTTCCCTTCCAACAATTCTAATGAAGTTCCAAGGGGAAAGATCAGTATTTAGAGTTCAATGAAAAAATATGGTAATCGTTTATTTAAATTGATACGTTTAACGTTGTTTCATTTCCATTATCATGGAGTAACGTGAAGTCAATACAAAACTAGAAAAATTATTCCGCACATTCATTAAATATTTGCACTATTTTTGCATATTTCGGCCGTAAGTGAATTTTCATTTAAAGTAATTATTTAAAACATTTAATAATCACCTTAACAGAAAAGAACAATTTTCAACTAGAGTTTAAAGTATCCTTGAATACTTATTAGCATTTTTTCATGAGTGAGTTCATGAGCATAAAGGCTAGTTCGAAGTCGAATAAGTATTGGTTATGCCTATTCTAATTAAGAAAGTAAATTACGAAAAGTTCTAGAAAAAGATATTTGGTATTGTTGGAATGAATTTAATCCTTGAATATAGAAAGTTGGGTTAGACTGATGTTTTTGATTTCATGAATTATTGAAGGGACAATCATAGTTCTCATTTTAATGCAGTCTAGTGTAAACGTCTGCAGAAGCAAAAAGTCTTTTGAGAAAATCTTGAGAGTACTATCTGTCGATTCGAATTTTGGGGTATATTTCTGATTTTGGATAAAATGCTACATGGAAGGCAGAAAGAAAAATGCATGAACAAAAAACTGAAGCGCGGTGAAATGGCGCAGGTCAGAATACAAGATAAAGGCTAGAGTATTATTGCCTAATGTAATGTAATGTATAGTAATGTTGAAAACGTATCACGAGACAGTTTACAAAATGAATTATTATATACAGAATAACGATTTTTTTGCAATGACAAACAGTTGTGTGGATTTCTTGATGTGTCATGGTTTGTGATAATTATTTGTTTGAATTACCCTTGAAAATGATGAAATCCTTATTTTTGAGAAAAAACAAATGAAAGTTAAATAAAAATTAAGTCTTTTGAAGTTTTGCAAGCTAGGATTGGCTTATGGTTTGTATGGTTTTGAGCAGGGTTGACTGCATTTTGAGAATTTGAACCTTCCTTTTTGAAAATACAAAGTGAATCAAACGAAATTTAACAACATATAGTAAAAATTGAAACAGGTTTCATTTTCAGTTTTATAAAAGTTTTTAACGAAAAAAAATTACACTTATTGGACCGGAACAGGATTGTCATGAATCCCTCGTATGTGCACAATACATGGGTTTGACATGAGAGTATTGTTCCATATGGTTTATTTCATACGTGAAATTACATCATGAATTTTTTGAATTGAGTATCTAAACATTTTGTCAAAGTGGACAGCAATGAGCTAAAGTCCTTCGTCGAGCCGTCGCTGAACGTGTTCGGTCGACTTAATATTGTTGAGTAAATGAAACGTGTATATGAAGAACAAAATGAAAAGTGTTATAGGGAAACCGACGTGTTTAAAATGAAAGACGAATAAGAAAATCATGATAACAAGATATGTATACAAGAAATGATATGACATTGATATTTTGATATATATAAACGATTTTGTATCAAAAACTTAATCGATGGTGTTTTTTTGAGAAATGTTTAGCTGATTTTAGGCGATTGTATCGGAGTGGGACGCCACATCCAGTTGATACTACACCGGTGTC
>WJEZ01002764.1:0-12539 GCA_009869925.1 Thalassaphorura encarpata | reverse complement strand
GGGACACTTAACCTCACCTCTGAACCTAAACCAGTTCAAATCAGGCCTTACATTCAAGAGGATTAATATCGGAAGAAACTACGAGTGTCATGAAAAGACTTGCATTTAGTTCAAGACTTTCGGGCGATTTCAATTAAGTTGTTCTACGATTTGCGTGGAGTGGAAACATTGATGCTGGGCTACTGTAAATAATTTCTTAATTGGAACTACAAGATACTAGGATGAAAACATCACCGCTAAAGCTGGAATTCTAGTAATGGAACATAAAGAGACTCCGTAGACAGTCTTAAAACGTAGACATGGATGGAAACAATGGGACTTGTAACAATATTTCTTACACTTAGAAATACACTAGTTGAACCCAAATTAACTTTCCCGTAATATTTCTGGACGTTTTACACATTTTAACTAATTTCTAAAGGCTAAACATGCAATTCACTACTCCCTATTGAGCAGGGTATTAGAATTCGAGCTCACGCATGATGTGATCTTATTCTTTATGTACAAATAATAACTAATTTCTTCAGATTATTCAGACGTCTGCTTCTATTACAAAGATTAAATAAATGCGAATACTGAATAAATTAAAGATGAACGGATCTGTATGTTACAGTCGGATAATAAATATATAATACGAATGTACCGTAACGTAAAACATGAAGAACTATACACGAATTAGAAGCCAGGGGTTGGCACCTTTTTCATAAATATCTACTAGAATTATCTAGAACCCTAAGTAAATAATACAGTCACGGTTTGTAACAAACAAAAATACTGATATTAGAATAGGAAGCTCATGAACTTATTTGCGAAACTGGTAACAAATAATTCTTAGCACAGTATCCAGTATTCCTACCGCTGCCTCTTGACACCTTATATAAAGGTTAGGAATCTTTACCACACTCTAGTCTATTGTAATATATGAATAAATAAAATGGAACTTTAATCTTGCCATAAAGAAACAACCTCACGTTAAATTCTTATCGGCAACAAATTGGACTGCTTAGGTTTTCTTCTTCATCCTTTTCTAGTAGCGCCTTCAGTCATCTTAGACATATTCGTTAACTCCCAAATTTCCAGTCAACGGTTCTTGTGCCTGTAGAAATAATAGATGTTCTCATTACAAATAATTTCGCTCTCCTATGCGACGAAACAAGACGATTCGATTTAAAGACTTCATTCGAAGTTATTCGAGCTGATAAGGAAGATTAATTTTCGTAGTCGATTTGGTATTAGCAAAACTAACATGTGCATATCTAATTACAATGCGAGATAACTTACCACTGGGTCGAAAAATCCAAAGTGCTAGTGAATGTACGCATGTGCAATTAAAATGTTATAAGCGATTATAATATTACTGTGACAGGTGCAATTAGCAATAATTGAGGTTATACTTAAATTACGTAATATACTTCATACAATAGATTAAAAGCATACGTTTATGTATATAAGAAAAGCAATTGTCAGCTTGTCATCAATAATAATTATTAATGTGCTAAGCAACACGGGCAGAGAAAAAATAGGGACGACAACGAATAATAGTCATCACAGAGAGAAAGAAGATTTTGGGATTATCTGAGTCTTTAACGTGAGGGGTTGCCTTCCGTAAAGTTAAGAAAATCAACTTTAACGTTATAATTGAATGGCTTGTCATGATGCAAATAAAAGTCAATAAAAGAATATAACTATTTGGGATTTTGAGTTTGCTACGGAACTAAACACAAGTTACCTTCTTCGGATACCGTGTACACTTGAATATATATTCTAAATCAGCATCAGGGCGTTAGAAAGAAGGGTTTTTTCACTTACCTCTTCAGTTATAGTCGCAGGATACGATTTGTGAAATCCGTGAGTCTTTTCGATACAAATATGATGATCCTCTGTGGTAGTTTTTCGGTAGACGGGATTGTCAAAATTCATTGTATCACCAGTTTTCGAAAATATATTCCGGTACAAGATTAGTACGACCTGAAAAATAAACCAGAATCCAAATCAACACAGACCGTCAAGCAAGAGAATAAATAAAAAAAACACACAGCAGTATTTGGAAAAAATAACAGAATGAATGGTAAAATCGAGTTAGTGGCTCAACATAAGTACCATTACTATTTATGATGACTACAAGAAATTGTGTGAAGTGAAGCAGCTTACCACACTTATGAGGAGCAATGCAGCTGCTACTATTCCGATGACAATTACAACAGTACCACTATCTCCTTCATTTATACCACTTTTTGAGTAATTCTCATTTTGCTGATGCTTGTTCAGTCCTAAATAATTAAATTCACATATCAATTATCAGAACCGACTAACTATTAAGGTTTTACTTCAATTATTTAAGAAAACGATTAAAAGTTAAGTTAAGCGAGTAAGTTAAGTAAGTGAGTAGTAAGTTAAGTTAAGTTAAAAGTTAAGTTAAACATTTTCTGCATAATCCACAATACTTTGCATTTGGTCTTTCATCCGCTGAGGCAGCCTAATAGATCTCAAAGTAAGAGTTTTACAATTTGTGTTACTCGGCAGGTTTGAAATATCGAAATCGAAGATTCTCTTTAAGTGTCCAGTTAACTGGAGATATTATATTGCACGCAAATCACACTTAATACTCATTCAATCAACATGTCTTTCCAACTCGAACAAATTTACTTCCAAACCTGATTTTGCTGGAATAATTCCTGCTTGGACTTCATTAGAGAGCACTGCCGAAGATTTGTTCGTGTCTGGTAAAGGAGCTGGTGGAGCTACCGCAGTTATATTATTGTTATCAACAAAAGATGGTTCTTCTTCTATATGCTCCGCATGGTAATCTAGACAGCATAATAGAAAGGTATGAAAAAAGGTGCTAAAATGTATGCGAAAACAAATTTTTATAAAAAATATGTATTGAAAATCATCTTACTAGGATCAGGTGAACAATTTTGTTCATCTTTAGCTAAAATCCAACCATCTGGACATGCACACGTTACAAGTGGAGATTCTAAAATGACTTTAGGAGCTGGTAGACATAAATGCGAGCATCTTCCATTCAAAGGAGTACAATGATTTTCCCCATCAGGCTGCCGATAGGCGTGGTAGACATGAACTGACATTACATTCTTAACCTACAATATGGTAATACCAAAATGTAATTCCTCTTCATAGTGAAGATGGCCAGAATTATTTTACTTACTGTCTTTGGTGGCAAGATGGGTGTGAGTTCATTTCCATTAAATTTATTGGCTTTGAATATTGTTTCTTTCGACCAATCGGTCCAGTAGATATAATCTTCAAATGTGGTAATTGAGAAGGGATGGGCCAATACTTCTTTTGACTGGAGAATCAAACGACGATTCGATCCATCAAAATTGGCGGACGATATAGAATTTAGTTTAGCGTCCACCCAATACAGCTGATTGTGAACCAGGTCTAGCGTGAGCCCATTTGGCCATTTGAGATCTGTATTAACAATAGTCTCCCTCTTAGTACCGTCCATTCCAGCTCTCTCAATACTTCCTGGAGAAACTCCCCAGTCAGTCCAATACATCCATCTATAAACGCACACGAAATTAAGTTGTAACAATTTCGGAAAATAAATCGGTAAGAGTGTAATGAAACTTCAAAAGCTTAAATTACCCATCAATAGGGTCAACTGCAATTGATCTTGGTTCTACAAGACCATTATAGATTAATGTTTTTCGCATTTTCCCGTCGAGTTCAGCCACCGATATAGTTTTTTTCCCCGAGTCCGTCCAGTACACATGGTTATAGATCCAATCGATAGCTAGTCCGTCAGATGATTTCAAGCCGCAGTCAATGACAACAGACTTTGCCGATCCTTCATCGATTGGTGCCCTAAAGATTGGAAATAATTATTTTATCGTTAACCGGAAATTGCAATAAACACACGAAAACACTACATTTTGTTTTAGTTTTTGCAAAACATTACTAACTTGTATATTTTCCCGTCATGACCATCGCTCCAAAAAATCATTCCGGTGCGAAACATGTAGTCTAATGCTGCCGCACTTCTTGTATTCTCCACAATTAGTGTCATCTTTTAAAATGTCAAGCATAGGGATACCGCTCAAATTATAAAAATGAGTAATCAGTGTTTGTTCTCACCTTTAGGTGATCCAGTGAAACCTTTCGAATGTTATGTCTGAGGGAGAATAAAAGAGAAGCGTGCCCTTCAATAGCCTTACATCTTGTATGGTCCTTTGGATCCCTCAAGTATCCTTCCATACATTCACATTTAAATGAGCTCTTCTCATTAGTACATATTTGCGAACACGTTCCGGGAATCTCGCACTCATCTATGTCTAAATCATACAACTTGTGAGGTAAACTATAATCGGTTAACACGAAGGACATATTAATGTCATACCTTCGCAAGTATAATTGTTGACAAGCCTAAACCCAGCTTTGCAGTCACAATAGAATCCTGCCGGTGTGTCTAAGCAAAACTGGGAGCAACCACCATTGTTTACTCCACATTCATTTGTACCACATCTTTCTTTCGGCTCATCTTCCCAATTTCCACAATCATTGTTCTGATTGCAGACTTTATCCAGGGAAATACATAGACCGGATCCACATTCAAACTGAGTCTTCCGATCACATTTCGATTTTGATTTTGAAGTAGGAGCTGTAAATTCAGACCATCCAATGTTAATCAGGAATATTTTCCACAGTTTCGCATAGAACTATATTTTAATGATACAGGTAAATTAGCTTACAGCAATTGTCCTCATCACTTCCATCTGTGCACTCGGAGACTCCAGAACATCTCAAATGAAGTGGAATGCATTCCATATTTTGGCACTGGAATTGATCCGATCTGCATAATGACCGATGGGTTTTTTCTAAGCTAAAGTCTGAACCGGAATTGATTCAAATTGTATAAAATTATTCAACGACCTTATTGATTATGACAAAATGAAGTCAAGCTCTCACCTGTGTGAGTGAAGTTACAAGTCTCATCCGAACCATCAGAACAATCTTGTTCTTTGTCACAAACCCTTAAATTTCATAAATTTCATAATTTTCAGAAATTAGCCATTGAATATTTTACAAGATTAGTTTTAGAGGTAAACCAGAGAGGAGTAGAGTGATCTTTGAGAGGAAATTATAAAAGTTTTTTAGAAAATCAACTAACTTACCAGGATCTGTGAATGCAAGTGACACGATCTCCGCACTCGAATTCATTTTTTCCACATCGTGAGATTGTCGTCGTGTTGGCATTTTCACAATCCTGTATAATCCACATTTAAATTTGACGATAGGCTTATTTCATTGTAAAAGTGCGAATAAAATCCTAATCTAATAAAATGATCCTCAATCCCACTAAAAAGTTAGTTTAATTTATAGAGCCCTAGCAAGGGCAAGGCATACATTTTCATCTGATCCATCCCCACAATCGTTTTCTCCATCGCATACAAACTGGCCCACGATGCATTTATCGTTTTTGCATATGAAGTCATTTTCTTTGCATGTCTTGGTGCAATTTTCCTCGTCTGAGTTGTCTCCACAATCGTTGTTTGAATCACACAACCAGTGAGCTACGATGCATTTTCCATTCCGGCATGTAAACTCACTGGAGGTGCAAGTCGCATCTATTATTCGATAAGACACTTGTAAGTGATTACATTGAAAATAGCTCAATAAAATGATTCATCCTGGAAGTTCATAGCTTACTGCATGCTTTCTCGTCGGATTCACTTGCACAGTCTGGTGTACCGTCACAGACCCACGTAAGGGGTAAACACTTTTTGATATTTCCTTCAACACATGTGAACTGATCAATGTTGCAAGTAAAATTGCCTGTAATTAATTCATAATTAATCAGTTTGGCCATGAGGAAGCACGAGGTTGTTTAAAAAGAACAATGAGTAATATATAATATGCGTCTTCATCAACAAATGTATTTACTTGGCTACTAATTTAATTTTTGGATTCAAACTTACTGCAAATTAGCGAACTTTCATCACTCTTGTCAATGCAGTCAAATTCACCTGAGTGGATTAATAATTTGTCATAAAACAGTAATAAGAATTTAATATATGTTAATGTAAAATTCACCATCACACTTCCATCTAAATGGGATGCATTGTTGCTGGTTGGCACATAGAAAATCTGTGTCTGAGCATTTTAGTAAGCCTGGGAACAAAATGAAATTAGAATTTAGATTGAACTAGCATTCTAAGCCAGCGCAAGCGCTGGCGCCCGCTTTTCTACTCCGCGCTTCGCGCTCCGCAGGTAATTGCTGCGCCGATAGCTTTCTTACGTCCGACCCAGCCCTGCCTTGCTTGGTTGACCAGCTCATGCCAAACAATTTAACCTTATTGACACTGGAAAAGTTTATTATTTTGCGAACAGCGCGCAGCGCGCGCGAGTACCATTTTGAAATTTTTCTATTCCGTGTCCGGAAGAATTCTGCGTATTTTGATGTATAGGTCGCCTTTGTACATTCATTAGTTCCGGAGGAGTAGCTCTGCATATATTTATTTATTTATCTACACCTATTATCCACCGTTAATATTAAGTGCAGATAAATAGATGTAATGGTGCATATTGTACAAAAAGTGTTAGTAACGTCATTTAAATAAATATATATTTTTCTAATACAATTTACTAGTTACAGCAGCGCGACACTGCATACTTGCAGCCTTGTTTATTTCGCGTATATAAGATTTGACTCAATTTAATTTACTTGTTCATTGATATGGTATTCAGGCCATCTTAAACAATAGTCAAAATTTCCATTGATTAACATGATAGAAATTCGATTGAGTTGCGCTGATCCTTTTCAAACTGTACTATTATTTTCAAGCTGAATTCATTGATATAAGCCATTTTTTCCGTGTGCTGTCAAATAGAGCATGTGGCGGCAAACAGCACTTTTCCATCCACGCTGTTAACCAGTACTATTGCCAGTACTTACAACTTTCTCATTGTGCCAGCCAGTTTCAGTACATTTAACCGCGTACAAGCTATTCTCTATTTATCACCCCTCAATCCTTTAGATAAATTTTAACGCAAAAAGTCCTCTTCTCACGTTAGTGATGAGTTTCCTCGAAGACAAAATAATGTTAATTCTTCTTTCTTTGTGAGAAACGAAGTTCTGTAGAATTTCTTTATTCCAGAAAGAGACAAGTAAAAAAACTTGTATAATCATGTAACAAATAATTATGAACAATTATCACGTACAACTCAGTCATATCACTTTTGGAGTCAAATATCATATCGAATGTATTAATTTTGCTCAACCATGTAACGGAAGCTTTCCTGAATCTATTAATGTAAGGTGAAGTGATAAAGGTATGGAGAAGGTCTCAATGACAATGACGATTCAAAAAATTTAACTTAAAACTATTTAGATAAGAACACAGGCCTAATTTAAAAAAAATGTATCACTACAAGTCATATTGGCTGAAGTGACGATAAGGCATAACTTTAGAAAGACTTAACATTTTTTAAATACAATTTTTTGATTCACGTTCCCCATTTCTCTTTCAACCTGAGTTCAAAGTGAAAGATGAACAAGCAAACCTTCAACGAGATGAGGAGGACTCTGGACAAGCAAAGTATTTCCTTGTATCTTTGAATTTCCATGAACAATGGGCGCCAACAGAAGAGGAAGAAATACAACTAAACATGTGCTTCGCCAGCTAACAAACTTTTTGTCTTTGATCATGTTATTGAATTATGTATGTCACGAATGCTCCAAAGATCACGAATCATAAAGGACCCAGAAAGCACAGCCACAAAATTATTGTTTATGAAAATTGGTACTTGTACATTCTTGTTATTTGAGTCATCAAAAGTTTAAGGATTGAATTAGCAAATTGGAATTGATGTTTTGGTAATCCGTGGACTACTGAACTACATATTTTATTCAGCAGCACCTTTTCGAAGTAGTGGTATAAATTTTAAACGGCAAATCCTTTAGCACTGTATGTTTCTAGTACTTCAGGGAGGAAAAAGAATGGGGAATGAGACTCATTCCAAACCACCACTAAAGTTGAAACGAATCCCTTGCAGAGGAGATCTAAGTTTCATGCTTTCGATAGCAACGCAGAACACTAGATATGAACAGAAAACCAGATCCAGCGTCGTTCCTTCTCATCCTCTAGAGTCGAGACGAAGTGCTAGTTCGGAATCTAAAATCATTTCCCACCAGATTCCATTCCAACCAACTAACCCATACATGATGCTGGAGATGAGTTCGGGATCCTTTCTCCAGCATCCCGAACTCCGAATTGTACCAACTCTCCTGGATCCCGATTCCACATGGCATGGGTCTGGAGAAGATTCGGAGCTACAAATGTTCTTAAAATCAAGAAATGCACTTTGAAGCATACAGTGGAGGCAGAAGAAGTCATGACCGATGATGAAAACGTTCAAATGTAGCCGAACAAATTACGTTTTAAATTCAATGAAGAATAGAGCAACCAAAGCTTTTATCGTAAAGCTTTGGTTGCTCCACTCTTATGTAAGCATTACAATTTGCTATTTTCTAAACATATTAGCAAAAATTTTGGAAAGCTTTTTACATCATATGAATGTACACAATTGCCTTGCTTTCTTCAGAAGTTTAAAAACGAAGCTTTAAAACTTGCTTAGGTGAACCAACTCGTCATTTTTGGTCGGTCAAATCTAGACAGGTTTTTATTGCTGTTTTGTCGATTAAATTAAAATTGATGTAAAATAAATGACTATCTCTCTCTCGCAAGATATTTCTGCATTTATTTGTAGTGAGGGTTAAGAAATTTGCAGAATGCAAACTTGTTTCTTTTATCTTTTATATTGTACATTTCGTCAATGTTTCATATGGTTTCTTGTGGAGTACCCCACATAAGTTAATACATGCTGGAAAAGCCAAACCCAGGATACAGGAAACTGTCCCATACGCAAATTATAAACAGAGGAAAAAAACAGGCGTCTGCTTTAGTATAAATCGATATGATAAAGTTGTTCAACTCCATTCGAACTTGCTCACTCAAGTCATCTTGACTGCAACCTAAGCAGCATCTGAGCTAAGTCTTAGCATTTCTACCATAGACGAAAATCCACTTTCCAACAACTGCATGAAGTGCAGTTTTCTATTAAATTCACGAAAATGACCCAAAGAGTAACATTCAATTGTAAAATTAATAAACTATTTCAGACTTGGAGCAATTTACGTACTCCTTACATTAACCTAAACAACATTACACTGGATACAACATCTTGTTTTTACAACAGTTAACCCATAAAAGATTGACTAAAAAACACTTTTGTATTTATCTAACCGCAGATCTTCATAGTCTCAAATCACTTAATTTTATGAAATAAATACGTCTACAAAAATAAGTATCGTCATACTCAATAGCCTAAATATTTTCCGAAGCATCAATGGAGCTGAACTATGCGGCTTTATACGATTGTAACTAGAGCGTTGTTACGCAATTTGTAATCACAATCACACAATGCAAAGGTTGCAGAAACCCTAACTCTATTCAATCAATGCTAGGAATCTTCCCATGGCCAATATTATTTTTAGAGTTAAAATTAAGGATGAAAATTTTACTATAATTAGCATCCTCCAAACATTTTGTCGAATTTAATTGAACTGTATGAATGATAATAGATCGCCTACTAGAAAGAGCTGGGCTTGCTACCCCACACATTTTCTGAGAAAACATTGGAACTGCTCTTGAAAAATAGTTTCTATATAGTCCAATAAGCAGGCATAGCAAGTCTCCGGAAAAGCTAAAGATCTGTGGAAGAGAATTAGAAATTATATATTTTGACATAGGATCGCTCAGACGAGTTCGCTAAGGAAAGGGACAATTTTTTTTGCACAACCGCCAACTCTCTGCAGCAGATCGATAGTGAACTTCCGCACTCCTCTCCACCCCATTTCCACTCTTCCGGGTCCTCCTCCGAGATCTTGTACTCTTATTTTGCTTTATAAAACTAGTTCTTCCAAAAAATATCATAAAACTGACCACGAAACGCATCAGGAATCTCGTAGAAATTAACACTCGTAGAAAGCTAGGCCACCTAGCTATGATGCTATTTTGGAATCATCGAACAAAAACTACTGATGACCATTTAGAAAAATTTTTCGTCGTTTAAGAAAGAAGCAACATTTATGATAAAACCTTAAAACGTTAGAAGAGAGCTGGCTGAAGGGTAAAAAGTTAAATTAGAAATACCAAATACACGAAATGAAACCTGAACAGTACAGTGCATGTTCTAACCATTAATAGGGGCTCAAGAAATTTGACATAAGACGTCAAAAGTAAATTTTATGGCCTAAAATTGCCATGGCTCGAGGGCGGAGAGGTTTCGAAATATTCCAACATGGTCTCTCAAAACTAAACGCTGCTTGTTTGACCGCCAAACAAATACGGGGACCAATTACAACCTGTTTACTTGCCCTGGTTATCTCAGTTTCGAGCAACTCGTTTGATTTCTTGTTCTTAAGATTATGAGGCTCACAAGCTTACCAGGGGTTTCTTATAGGCCTAAGTTGCACTTCTAGCAACATGACCTTAACCTTAAGCAGCTGAATTCTTCATTGCTGTGAAATATTGCCAGTTTGTGTACGTGACCTCGGAAAAATGTTTGGACGTTTTTTAGAAAGGTCAAGATCATCAAGCTCAACTTTAAACGATCAAAACTATTAAATTAACTGACTTCTTTTATGTTTATAATAACTTCAATTTAAGTTTAACTAAGTCTAAATTATTTGCCCGAACATAATAATAGCGTCAATAGACTCCTATTAAGACTGATTGAAATTAATTAACAGATTTCTTTCCCCTTTCAGAGTCATCGCTACGTATTTACTGGATAGAACTTTAAACAGTACTTAATACGCAACTCTTTCAGTCTTGTTTACAACGGTACGATAAATTAAACTCGCAATTTACCATTTATGCGTTAGTTCAAAAGGGAAACGCCGACGCAATATAACTAAAAACGTAGATTAACTGGCATCCATGGTGCTTCAAAAGTTCCTCTGGACAAGGAGGTTTTCATGTTCTAATATGGTGTTTTGAAGTAATTAGCAGCAATAGAGAGTAAAAATCCGAAAGGAATGTTTTGCTAATTAAATTTAAACAGCGTCATTTAAACTACGGTAGGTCATCTGTTATAAATTCAATAACAATGAGATAAGGTTTTTCTTACCCTCAACAAAATTCTCAATATATTTCCTTAAAGTGAATGTAATTTCTCAAATTCGTCTTAGCAATGAATGTAATCAGTCATTATGCAATGGAATGGACCACGCTGACGTAACTACAGGTCTTACTACATCCATCAGTACACAGTGTGTACTACACACCCAAACATTTTTTGCGTTCACGGGATGAATCATGAATCACGCAATGTTTATAGAACTACGTCATCATATCGTACGACGGAAATAGCAATGAATGTAATCAGTCATTATGCAATGGAATGGACCACGCTGACGTAACTACACGTCTTACGACATCCATCAGTACACAGTGTGTACTACACACCCAAACATTTTTTGCGTTCACGGGATGAATCATGAATCACGCAATGTTTATAGAACTACGTCATCATATCGTACGACGGAAATCTTCTAATCCGGTATCTGGTTAAGTGAGATTTCCAAAATACCACATCACAGGTACTCTCGTAGCAGAGTATTTACTTTTACATGTCATTTTAACATGTCTAACCAATACCATGCCATCGTTCCAATCAATATATCAAATAAGGACTTACTTATTATTGTCCAGTCAGATTTAATGCGAAATAGAAATTTGGATGTTAGATAAATAAACTTGGCTGGCAAGAATTGCGCACCGTTTATCAGATCGATCCCTCTGTCCGTAGCTAAATAGTACCCATTCGAAAATTGGTGGAAATTAATGTGCGGCCTGAGCGTCATTGCCTTTGCTATTCCCGAGAAAAATCAATTATTAAATTTAGTGAAGTTAATTGCGTAAATCTGATAGTTCAAATTAAGAAAAAATTTTTACATATGAGAGAAAAAATTATTATCAGCAATTTCCCTGAATCTTATACCGAAACAGACTCAGATCATTCCAGCTCATCTTCAGAGAATTTAGTGGAAGAAATGGATGTGGATTCCACGAATCAGTTTACGTGAGATGTTCTAGTGTTCGAAAAAAATATCCTAATTGCTGTTAACGTAATTTGTACTAGCGTCCTTAAGTGCAAGCGCTAGCAGCAGCCATGCTTGCTCCGCGCTATGCGCTCTGCACATAATTTCCGGGTTGGTGATTAGATTTGATTCTCAGGGACAATCAAATCCATCTCAGGTTGGTCGTTATCGTTATTTCGACCAGCCCATGCTAAACTATTTAACCTTAATCCGGACTAGAAAAGCTTGTTACTTTACGCTCACTGCGAGCGCGGACACGATTTTAACCCCAAAAAGAATCATTCCGGGTAAATTCTGCGCGTTTTGACATATTGCACTTGTCTGTGTGTTCAGTTGTTTTTGCGTGATTGATGCTGATGATAACAACTCTAATAGCTCATTAAGAGGATTGAGATTTAAAGAAAAAACT
>WJEZ01002763.1:0-12539 GCA_009869925.1 Thalassaphorura encarpata | reverse complement strand
GACGATGACGATGATTGACGGAGACGAATGTCGTTTTAACTTACATGGGACATTTCCGACTAGAAATTCAAAATACTTCCAGGGGACTGCTAATGTTTTCATACATGATTGAAATTTTTAGAATGTTTCAGGAATGCTCGACTTTCAATTTTTACTTTTATTCCAAAATTTCCAGTCGAAATTCTACTTAAGTTCAACTCTGGAGCTTTTGTTGCTGGTTTTTGTTCATTTTTCTCAACTAATTGAAGAATATTCCCCATTTTTATACTTTTGTGCGCAGAAAAAATAAAAAAGACCTAAAGTGTAATAATTAGTGAAAATATTCTACTACAATGTTCGTTGATTTCTATAACAAGTGTAAAAAACAAGATAAAGTTAAAGAAGATGTAGTATCAGACAAATATTTTATTCAAATCAAAATTAGAAATTGTATATAATACTGAAAATGATTTAAGTATTTAATACTTGAACTAAATTTGAATAAATTAATCGATCCTTATGGAATATTTCATTCTTAACGTCACGTCGCCCGGTACCGCACCCGTCGCACCGGTTTTACAATACTTATCAAAATTGTACTTAAAAACACGGGACAAATCAAAGATTAGCAAAATTAACACCTGAGCAGCACTAATATTGACTAGAAATGTTCAAAAAGTACTACCACCGAGTAATTTTAATTTCATAGTCTAAAAAACTTAATTAAAATCAAAAATATCATATGTGATGGTTTCACAATGATAAAAATTAAAGCTTTAAATCAAAAATCAACGAAACAAATACAAAACAAAACAAATAGTAACTCAAAATGGCACATGGATTTTGAGTTTGAACATTAAATTGAACTATAAGGATTTTGAAATACTTGAAACCATGATGAAATCTTAGCTGGTTAGAATTTTTTTTAAATGTAGCTTTTAGCTAATTAATTAATTAATAATATTTGTATTCATTCATATTGTCTTCTACAATCTAACCTCTCTAAACAATCACTAAATTATATTTCATCTTTTCTTCACAGTTTGCACGATACATGACATGGAATGCAAAATGGATTTATGTTGATTTGAGAAAAAGTTTAAGGTCAAAGGTTGAGCTGCTGAGTTAACACACGGACCACAGGTCCGGTTCAAGTTTAGGTACAATTTCTACTTTCGTTTTTTACATTTCACATCAAATGTAATTTGGATCAATTCTGTATGTAGTTTATTATATAATCAGAGTGAAATTTAAAATTTATCAGAATTCACTTCCTCTCTAGCATTGTGAGGGGTCAAAAGGTCAATCTTGTTGCTTATGATTGGGCTGAGCCAAATGTTCCAGGTGGAGGTCGATATAAGGTTGGAAGGGCATAGACTTGTAACGAATTGAAGGCGTATTTGCGCTTCCCTATATTTTTCAATGTATTCTCACGTCGGCATCCCTCACTAAAATAAAAAATATCAAATCAGATATTTTTATAAAGGCCAGAACAAAATTAAATTCACCAGTTTACCTTTTCATGGCTTCCAAAGCCCTTGGAAATTCATATTCAGCCAAATCGTACTCTTGGGATAAAATTTGACACTGTTCCACAGTTGACCCCATCGACGTACGATCTTTTCCACTTTTGCAGCTCATGTAGCGGATACCTAGGATGTCAAATAATTTTAATTAGTAACAAAAGTCAGTAATAAAAATCAATATTAATAAGAATAACAAAATTACCCATCATTCTTCGAGATATTTGACAAGACAAATGGACAATGTCCACATTCTTCTTTTTCTTACTCGCCAATTGAACTTCAAGTTCAGCGAGCATAGATGAAATGTCAGGTTCTGGTGTGTGATGCCCTGAAAAAAATGTATTATTCAAATTCATATTTAGATTTCGTACGCAACTTTTTACGTTATCTTTTCTAGGCTTTAAAATTTCTACTCACGTTTTGAAGAAAACTCAACAGGAAGGACAAGTTTACTAAATTGCCGATAATAATCTGAGAGTCGATTAAAATTATCCCAATTTGATTTTTCAATTGGAGCTGTATTTCCAAATCTCTCAGCAATCGTTGCCTTATCATTAATCCCAATGTTGAAAAATACTGGAGTGACTAGAAAATTGGCATTTCGGGTCCTGGCAGAGTCTAAGGGTAACATCCCAAAAAGTGTTTCAGGGACTGGTAGTACGACTTTTAAATTTGATCGTGACCCATAGACTTTTGGAATTGGGCATGAATTGGTGGGTGCAGGATTTGTTGGATTGGTACTTGAAGTCGGTTCTTCTTCTGTAGGACCATTGCCATTACACTGCCCATTGTTGCTGCTGCTGCAGTTGCTTTTAGCCTCATGAGGAATCAACCAAAATTCAACAGTTTTCAAATCCTCAATGGCTACGATCATGTCAGATAACATTTCAGCCTCATTTCCTGAATAAGTTAAAAGTCCAGCAAAATTTATAAGCGGACCAAGTCTCATGAGCACGTATAAAAATGTTGGGTCTGGTTTCCTGCACCAGAGCCTCAGCATTAGTCCGCTCACTAATGAAGTCAACTGAAAACAATTAAAAAAAACTTAATTAGATTTCCGATCAGCCATCAGCCATAAAAAAGTTCAAATTACTTACAGCTTGCGAAAAACAAACATCACGACGATATTTGAGCGTATATGCCAATTGAGATTTTTCTTCGTTTTCTTGCAATCGAAAAATCCCGTGAGCAAGTCTAGAAGTTTTGAGAAGTCCATCAATGGCTAATCTTAATTTCTTCACGCTTGGTCTCAATTCTTCGCTCCAATCTGCAATTTCGCATAATTCAGGGGCTATCGTGTACTCTGTCATCCCCCGAGGGGCAAGTGTGGCTGTTGTTGTTGTCGGTGCTGCAGGAGCAGTCGCTCTAATTTGAAGTGGCAACGCAAGTGATAATTGTGGTTTTGGATTAAATAAACTTAACCCTTTCTTTTCCTTATGATTTGAAGAAACTTCTTCCCTCAATGATTTACGCCAATTCTCATTAGCTTTCAGAGGAGAACCACCATTTGCTTGAGCAGCAGCCAAGATCGGGACTTTGACACTATGGGCCCTTTGAATTGGTCTCAACATATGTGAATCAATATTTGCCCCTACTCCACACATGGCCTTGACCTTTGAGTTCAAACTAATCATACTCGCTTCGATATTCAATTGAGTTAAATCCCATGGTTCAGGTTCTTCTGTTGGACGATAATAATTTGAAGAAGGAGAATCTAAAAAGGATTTGACAATTTCTTCGACACCAAGCCCAGAGTCAGGAGTTTTATCTTCTACGATGCTTTTATCAAAAAGATTATTAGCTTCATTTCGTTTTTTAAATAATTCAACGGCTGAGCGCATGGGTGAATTTGGTGTGTCGACTCCTTCATCAACAAAACGAGAGGATGGAGTATCTGGGTCTGAAGACCCTGAGCCATGATTTCCAAGTTTCTCAAAATCAAGGGACGTTGATGTTGGAAATGAGAGTTTGTGAAGTTCATAAAATGAAAATGCTTCTTCTATCATCGTTTGATCACAAATACTCAACAGCAGTTGACACTAAACACAAAATATAAACAAGTTAATAATTTATACCAAAAATTATACAAATTTTATTTACCCTCTGATAAATATCTTCAACAAATTTATGTAGTCCAGCAGTTTTACGCTCCTTCGCCAATTTCATAATGATTTGCATCCGTTCCACAATTTCTTTACGAATTCTTTTGATATTCTGAAAAAAATAATTCAAATTTTACAATGCTTTTTACATTTAATTCTAAAGCAGAAGGCGGACAATAATACCTGCACTGAATCATACATCATGTTGACTTTGTTCGTAGCATACCAAGATGAATGGACTCCTTTTGATACTCCGAATTGTTGAAAACCATGGAGGAGCCTATGAAAAAAATTCATTAAACAAAGTCCAAAAAAATATGGAAATAATATAATACAAAAACACAATACAACACATGGGTACTCATACTCTGAGAAAGAAATGAGAAAGAGAAGGCAATTTAGAGAATGGACATGAGGATATGTATCATGAGTAAAATGAAAAAAAAAAGAAAGACATCAAGAGTAAAAGTCTGGAGAAAGGAGTTGTTGGTTGGTGACATGGCCATGCCTTGCTTTGCTTTGCCCTGGCTGACTAAAATATGACTCAAATAACAAGGCACCTTTATTTTACCCATTTGTGGTTCACTCTTGAAGCTAAAGCGAAAGCTGAGCAAAGAAATAAATTGAAAGACAGATAAACGGCGGTGAATGAGTTTTTTTTTGTTTAAACCAAAAATTGGAGAATAAATCCACGTCAAAGTTTCTAGCTAGCTACAAATACAAACACACAGGACTTGGCTGAGAGAATAGAAATGAGATTGCCTACTTGGTTGTAGGTAGGGCTGACAAGCTTGGGAAATAAAGTAGAATAAATGAGTGCATGAAAACATGGGAGACAAAGAAAACCACGGACCACCACTGCCACTGCAAAAACTTCTCAACTTATTTACCCTGGTCCAGGCCAGGCCAGGCCAAGGCTAGGCCATTGCCATGCTAAATCTCAACCGACATCCAGATTCCTATCTCAAAAACTGATCTCACATCGATTATCCAAATATTCATTTAAAAACTTTAGCCCCAGCTAAGCTAAGCTAAGCTAAAAACTTATGGACACTTTTCTCTTTTATCTTTTATTTGCTTGGAAAGTTGGATTTAATTAAAACTAAAAGTAGCAGTGGCAGTAGCAGAATTCCCAGGCGTTTATCATTTGAAGAAAGTGCTGGAAGGCTTGGTTGGTAAATTATTTCTCTTTCGGATTAGGAACTCCATTAATGCAAACTCTTGTGATTGCAGAGTACATTGTACGTTGGAACTGAAAGGAAAGGCTTTGTAGTCTGTAGATCTGATCTAGAGCAGTAGTCATAGTAGGAGCCCTTATCATTGTAGTATATGGGAGAAAGGATTAGTCCTAGGGATTCTCAACTAGGGGAATAATTACGCTCCGTAAAGCCGTGAAAAGTGAAAGAGACAAAAGGCATCGTGGGAATTTCATTTATGTACTTTACAAAATTGTCGCTCTCACGCAACGTAAAAAAAAAAGAATTTAGCTAGAAATGTTTGACGTCTTCAGCATTGATTTTATGAAGCTTGCCATTTTCACTGCTAAAAATCCATTGACGATTCTAGATTTCAATCAAAGAGTGAAATTTGAGTCCATCGCAACGAAAGGAAAGGAAATTCGAGTCCTGAGTCCAAGTTCTGAGTTGGGCTACTTTTCTAGACTAGGGTAGCGACACAGAAATTATGCTCTCGTGTAATGTGACGCCTTCTTCTTTTCTTAAGTGATCTCAAGTAATTGAAGTGCGTCGTCCCATCCCATCTCAGCATACACTATGGACCGACCGACCTGCCCTATATAAAAGTTTGTTCATAGCACAACTCAACCGACCAACTTTTTAATTCTCTGGACTCTCCTTGCCTTGGCTTTCTCTGCCTCTGAGTTGCATTCGTGGTATTGCCTGTGGTTCTTCTTCTCGTTTAATTATTTTCAAAGCCTTGGTTATTAATTGCCACAGATTAATTACTGGAAGAGGTAATTAAATGCTGATGAGGGGGAAGAGGATGGGAATAACTAATGAAATGAGCTCAAATAGGCCTATGAGTCTAGACATTGGACTCCTAAGGGTGTAAAGGATGAATTTCCCTAGTCTTCTACACATTATCTATTATTAATAAATAAAATGAATGAGATGAGGAAGACAAAGAGGAAGAAGAAGAATGAATCGATAAGGAGTTGAGTTGACTTTTTGACATGGACTCACTTGACAAGACCTCCGTCTTCAAAGCGTTGAGCATGGGCTGTAAAAGCTCCCACAGTCACGCAGTCATGAAATCCACTCTTGTGCAAACTCTCATTCTGAACCCAAATCCTTTGTAAATGTAAATTGAGTGGGACGAATTCATAGAGTGGAGATGTCTTTGTAGAACTCAACTTAAAGTCCATCCCTGCAAATATACACAAGACACAAAATTATTAACAACTCTGTCCGACCGTCCGCATCCTAGTTGTAATTAACAATCTAGTTTATTAACTATTCATTCTTAATTATTAGAACAAGGACACGGAAAGAGAAAGTCGGGTGAAAACACAACTTTTTTTTAAATACTTTTAAATAAAACGATTTCCCAGCCAAGCCAAGCCAAAGAAGGCAATGATTTATGAGATCGTTTGGATAAAATATTTATTTGGCGGAATTATTTTCCCCTTGAAATTCCATCCCTCACTTCTTTCTCTTCTTTTCTCCTCCCCTCATTTTATGGTGGGTAATAAATGTTAGGTTAATGGTAGATATAAAAAATAAATACATTTCCCCGCGTTGAGACCCAAGGAGGTGAGAAATGCTGTTCAACTCTTCTTTTTTTTCTCCAGAAGAAGAAGAAGGAAAAGGGTCGGTCAAAATAAATAAATGTCCAGAAGTGAAACATCATCAATAAACACATGGATCCTGCAGCAGCCCTTGCCTTCCTCTGGAAACTCAGTATGGAATTGAGGAAAATTGCATAAAAAATTCAAGGGAAGGAATTGGGAGGAGGCGGGGGAAAGGATCCGCTGGGGGAGTCAAAGGCGCCAAGAGTTATGAGACCAAAAAAAAAATACTACTACTACTACTAGTTCGAAAATATACGTTGCTGCTGCTACCCGGCATTGTGCACACTTTATGGCTTTACTACTCAACTGACTCACAGACTAAAAGAGATTTGCGACTATTGCAACTGACAACTAACATACTACCATAGCAAGTACCCGGCTAGCTCCTTCCTACGCTACCCGGGTATTTTCTATTATGGAAATTCCAATACTTTGTAAGAAAATGTGGCTCTACTCTTTGCTCCTGCTAAAACATTAGTTTCATTTGACATTTCGCCCTTTCTTTGTCAGATAAGAAAACTTATTAGCATTGAATGGCTTTTCCGGGCCAAAATCCTCTCTACACTCTATTTTCCATAACTCCTTGACTTGGCTTGGTTTTAAATTTATACGAACCACAAGAGAGGTCAAGAACCTGAACTGAACTGACATGACTCTAGATTTTGTCACACCTTTTGAATGTTGACGCTAAAATTTAACCTGGAACTGACTGACAAGATACTAGTACTACTTACCCTTATGATTGACAAGGTTTTGGCGAGCTTGAGTGTAGACATTGATAAGCCACAAGTGGCGCTCAAGAATTTGCACTTGTCTAGAGTGCCATGGCTCTCGTAATTCTCCTAGTCCAATCATCTCTTGAAGTAATTCTTTTTCTTCTATAATCCAGGCAGAGCTAAAATTCAAAATTAATACACAAATATTAGTTTTATATACATTAGTAAATACAAAAATTGGGAAATCATGGTTCAATATTTGAACGTAGCTTTGCGTAACTTAGGAGGTAATTTCGAAGATTGAGTGTAAAGATAAACTTCCGGACCAAGAGTGAGTAAGGAAATAACTGAATTATCCAATCTTTACTACTCTGGCTCCAGAATAAATATGTGACGTCTAAAGTATGTAGTCATCAATTAGCTTCCTCCTTCATTCACTTCCAGAATAGAAATTCTAACTCTTTGCCATTGCCATTGCCATTACCATTGATTTATTGAGCACTAGCCAGCATAGCACTTGCACTGGTCATACCTTTTCCTGATTAAATATTGATTTATTACTTCAATTCACATCTCCATTCGGATTCTTATTGCAAATTGCAATTCTTACCTTCTGCCTGGCTGCCCCATCAATCCTTTCACTCTAAATTAACTACACTTACATTCTCATGTTAAAAAAATTAAATATTTATGCAGATAATTTAATTAAGGCAAGGACGCGACGCAATTTGAAGATGGCTCAATTCAAAATTTAAAGTCAGTGTCGCATCTCACGCACGTTGCATTGCATGGGAAGTGCAATGTTCTCTTTTTCGTGCCTGCCTGCCAGAACTATAATCATGATTAAGTTAAGGACTAGACTGGAGCAGGCAGGTGGGTAGAGAGATGTAATTTGCACGAAGGAAGAGATGAGGTTATCCAAGGAAGAAAAATTGGAAACGTAATGTCCTTTCAGCTATGTGCTGCGCTGTGCTGTGCTTCCCTATTTCTTCAAGTTTTGTAGAAAAAGAGAAAGAAGAAAGTTAAGTTGGTGGTGAAAGTAACTTTCTTCCCGTGACTTGGAATCATTCCATGACACGCATAGGCATAGGCGGCACAGAACGGCGTGACACGACCCGATTGCCCAACTCTATATGTAGCAAGCAGAAACAGAACCGAACCAGAAACAAACAGAAAAATTACAGAGTCCACACAAAAAAGAACAAACAAAAGAAATCCAATAGATAGGTTCTAATGGAGATAGATACTGGAGCCAGCAGCATACACTAGAAAACTAAACTAAAACTAAACCCTAGGATCCGACTTTCTTTCTTGGATAAATCCGGGTATTATCATTATTATCACCCTCATTCACATTCTATTCTAATAACATAGTAGGGAGATGGGGTGTGAAATATGCAATATGCAAATTCTTAACCCACATTCTCTCATATGTAACACACTAACGGTAACGGTAATGGTAATTATGGTAATCTATATTCTTACATACTACGTATGGACTTACAGGAGTTGTTGTGGGAAGAGAAAACTCAGCTTTGACTCTGCCATGATTTCATGAACAAAAATGTCTCCACCGAGCCCAGAGTGAAAACGGTAAGTTTGCATGAAAGGATTACTGAACAAAGTCTCAAAGTTGTTTTGCAATGGAATTTTTAATTTAGAGCCCAGTCGCGGTGGCAAGGATTGTGTTCTTCGGTGAGCGTAGAACTAGAACGAAAGACAAAAAAATAGATTATGTTTCATTACATTACATTAGGTGACACATAAAACCTAAGGAGGAGATTTTTTTCCTCAAGACATGAGAGACGCTTTAGCTTTAGCTTTCTTCTTATTTCTATCCGTCTTCATGACTGTCACCCAAAAAAAGCCTTAAGACGAATCGCCCATGCCCATCCACTCTCAGGTTTCTCAGTCCAAACTAAACTAAAGTAAGTGAGTGAGTGAGGAGCACTTTATGGATTCAATCGGGATTATTTATTTCATGAATTTCTATCTCAAAATCGTTCAACCAAATTCATCCTTTTCAGAAACTAGTTTGGATTTACACTCTCAGAAGAAGAAGAGACATGTCAAATGGCGTCTGTCTCATAGGTAATCCGACTGACTCAGAATTTTCAAAATGGGGAAATCGTGTCATATCCTAAAGTATAGAGGATATTCTTAAAAATCCTAAAGCTCAAGAGCCAACTTGACTCATAAAATTCAACATCAGAAAAATATGAAATTTTTAAACCGCTCTAAGTCCAGATGCGACGCGAATTATCTTAATGCTTATGCTCATGCTGTGTTTGTGTTGTGTTTAGCTCAGCTGTCATTAAACCTTGAATTTAATAGCTGGGCGCTGAACTAATAATTACGCAGAGCTGAGGAAAGTAGCTCCTCAGCTGGGCCAAGTCAAGATAACCCCAGAGGAAGAATCTCATAAAACTGGAACAAGTAATAAACCATTTTCCTCAACTTTTGCAATCAGGGATAAAGGATTGGTGGACCAGAAAAAGTAGAGCATGAAAAACCAACCAAATTTCACTCTGTAAAAAATTTTACGATCTAATAAAATGTGAACGGTTTCAGGGCCTACGCTCTACAAGTAAGTATAGAACTCATGTTGTAGACACGATCGTATAAACGTAATACGTACTACGTACAGGATTTCTCGTTGGAAAATCTGGGCAGCTAAATTCCCTCATTCATTCCGTAAGTGTTTGTCTATTGCGCACCTCATTAGTCCTTTAATATTAGAATTCCTTGCATGACAATAGCAATAAACTTCATTTAATATAATTATTTTTCACCCCGGCCCCAGTGTTGCTTAACGGCCTAACGACAGAGATTTAAGGACTCACAATAAATAAATTATGTCAAGAGGGAAATAAACGGAGGGAGCTTTATTGGCAATTTGGTCATGTTAAAGAAGAATTCTGAGGTAAGAGTAATGGAATGTCCGTTCATTTCTCTAAAGTGCTCCTCCAACCAACCTACAATCCTATGGAGAAAGCACAAGTGCCCACTATGCTAATATTTATTGCAGAGATCAGAATCTGCACCCATTAATGCCTTTGCGTTGGGCCTTAGGAAATTGTATATGGGCCGTTTGCAAAATCCAATGACCAACCAGTCACCTCATAAATTTTTCCCAGATTGCCGCGTTTCGGTGACAAGAGTCCACTCAAAGTGCTCACACTACTAGACTACAAAAACTACAAAGGCAGGAAAATTAAATCCTGACTTGTATTGCCTTAGCACGAACAAAGGAAAAGTCCTTTGACTTTTGATTGTATTTTCTTGCCTGCGTGAGATGGGACAAGCCAAGCCTAAGGCAGGCACCATACGAAATAAAAAAAAACTTTTCACTTTTACATAAATATTCCAATTAGGTATACAAGTGCGTAGATCATAATCCTTGTTAGTCGAAATTGAATCTATTTTTAAATTCAGGACACATGGCACAGTTGTTGACATCATTACGTAGCAAAACTTGACAACTTTTTTTAATACGATTCAGATTTCTCAAAATAAAGTTGAGAATACCAAGCCAATTTTCTCTTAGGAAAGTTTTCAAAAGTTCTTAAATCCTTATAGAATCCTGACCTGAATTTCTCCTCATTACCAGAACATTTTCCTGACACATACGTACGTAAAAATTGCAAATTGGCTTACCCCTCCTGATGCTACTTCTGGAGTGGCAGTTGCTCGACAAGGGGTTGACTCTGTCGATGACCTTTCTTCTCTCTCTGGGTTCCAAGCATAGACAGTAATGAACCCAGCAGAATTTACAATCACAGGTCGGTTTCCTGGATCAGAGAATGTCGTCGGGGGAATGAGTGGAAGTCGAATTCGTTGAACGCGTTTAAACGTGCTCAAATTGATAGCCAAATGTCCAACTACAGTTTGAGTTTGTGTCGTCCTCTCACGAACATCGTAGACTGTGAGCCGTACTTGAGCCTTTTCTCGTATTCCATCACTCTCGCGAAAACTTACCGTTGTTAGAAATATTGGGTTGCTCAATTTCTGTATCAAAAAAACAACAAATAAAGATGAAATTTACATTTACATTGGAAGGAGCTCCCTTGTGAAGTCCCTATGGGAGAAATCACCATGGGAACATTAGTCGAGCCTAACGAGTGGTAAAAATTGATTCCTTCCGACACACTGACTTTCCACAGCCCAATAACCAATTAGATGAAGGTAAAAGCCAAAGGCAGACATGCGGTAATCCCATTCCATTCCATAGCATCGCATCGCAAGGAAATCCTACTCTACTCACTCTCAGCTTTTTTTTTATTAAAATGAGGAAAACGTCAAAAATCTCCATGACTTGACTTTCCTTTGCTAAGTTGTGCATTTTAGTTTAGTTTCTTTGAACGTGAATAAAATTCATGCTGTGCTTATGTAGAGAAATGAGATCAGAATTTTCTGCAAGCAAGGAAAGTAAACTGTTGAGAAGATTGAGATGAAAGAAAAGGATAAGGAAGGGAAAGTCGAGATAAGTACATAGTCTTCATGTACACGAGGATGTGAGATTAGACTTAGGACTCATACTCATACCCATACACAGTACGTACGTACGTGCCTTTTACCGGGATCTTTTCTACTAACAATGTGCGGGTCCAGGTCCAGACCAGCCTGCCTGCTTCAGGCTTTGGTGGCTCATAATAAAAAACTTTGTACTCTTCCAGAGTTTCTCTCTTCCCACATTCACATTCCATTCCAATCTGCGGTAAAATACATCCGCTTTCCTCTCCCATCTACAAACTATCCATTCTCTCCCCTGTCAGCACTTTTCCTTTCTTTTCCAACGACCACAACTTAAACTTCCATTCCTATTCTATTCTCATACCCATCCAACCATTCTTCCCACCCTGACTCTTATTAAGAATCAGCGTCCAGAACCAGAGACCTCAACCAACTAACTAGTCTAGTCACCAACATTCGGTCAAAGTCCGGTGGTTTTCCTCAAAAGACATTCAAATCTGAATCCACCCACATCTTAGCTTATTATTTCAATCTCAACTCCTTTTCATCATTCAACAAATCTTGTCCTCAGAATTTTTAATAAGCCTAAACAATATAGTCACAATTTATTCAAATTTAGAATCAGACCGTTCAAATCAAAGTTTCATAAAAAATACAATGCATCTTAAATTTTCACACCGGTTGGCCTGGACCTAAAATTCGCAGGCATTTTCCCAGTACTATGCTTTACCCTGTACCTTATACATATTTCAAATACCATACAAATATTATTCATTTGCATACCACATGCGTTAAGTTGATTTTTTTGTGAGTAGAAATGTTCATTGTATTCTTTCATTTTCAGCTTAACCACATGCCAAGCCAGAGTCACATACATACATGAATAATTATATTGTCACTCTACTCTGTCAAACTAAATGCAAACGCAAAGGCA